>PVKA01019346.1:0-42218 GCA_004027165.1 Ctenomys sociabilis | reverse complement strand
TATATATATATATTTATTTATTTATTTATAGTATTTGATCCAGGGTCTCACTACACAGCCCATACTCATAGCGATCCTCCTGTTTTCAGCCTCCCCACGCTGGGATTACAGGCCTGCACTACCATGACTGGACTCAGTGGCCAGCTCAGTGTGCCCAGGAGTGGGGCTGCCATGGCATGTGATGCAGGGGGTTGAACCCCCAACCCTGCACCTGCTAAGCAGGCGCTTAGTCCACTGAGCTATCTCACCTGCCCTAAAAAATACTTTTATAAAGTATTTTTCCTAGAATAAGTTTGCAGAATACACTGTCATATAAAGAGCCAATTATATGTTATGTTCCATCTGTGAAATTAAAATTTAAAAATATACATTGTTACAAAAATGAATATTTAACACACATATGACTTGTATGCCAAAAAATAAAAAATGTTGAAGGAAATCAAAGTTGATATAATGTAGTGTAGAGAAACTACACTCACAGATCATAAGATTGAATATAGTGGGCTGCGGAGATCATGTGGTGTTCTGAGCACCTGCTCAGTCCCAGGTACAGAATGCCATGTTGGCACCACAGTGAGCTAGCCATCAGAACCTGGCATGGTGATACATGTCTGTAATCCCAGCACTGGGGAGGCTGAGACAGGAGGATCACTACAAGCCTGAGTTGTGTAGCGATACCCTATACCAAATAAGTAAATACATGAATAAATATTTTTTGTATCCCCATGTTTAATTTAGTTTTGTCAGAGAAGGGTATTCCATTGTCATTTATTTATTTTTTTATTTTCCATAATTTTATTGAAGAACAAATAGCAATGAGACAGTTTTAAATCAAATTAGTAGAACAGATTCATTAATACATTGCATATTGTTTTTGTAGTGACTTTTTGTTGTACAAGGTGCATACATGATATGCTATTTACAAACACTATTAGAGCAGGTGCCTCTAATCAATGAATTAAGAGAATGTAGCTGTATACCTATCCTTTTTTTTCCAAAGCTGAATTATAGTACAGTTTCAATAACATGCTTTTTACACTCCCAGTGGTTACCCATAGCACAAGAAGCAGACAGGATATCCTGTCCAAACACTATTAGTGCATATCTTTCTTCTATAGAATTATGCAAAAGTATAATTTTAAAAAAGAGTCAATATAGTTAAGATGTCAGTTCTCCCCTGTTTTATATATAGATATAACATAATCCTGATCAAATTCTCAGCAAATTTTTCTTAGGTTTTTCGGTGTCAGCAGTGTGGCAGATGAGCAGAATTAAAGGAGCTGCAGGGGAAGCATTTATTAATTCTGAAGACAAGGAAAAGATTGAGGGCAGGGAGATGGGGAGATCCTCTGACTTAAGACAGAGATGCTGATAATTTATTGAATTTTGCTAGGGGTAGAGTTTGAGGGGCAGGTTCAGTGTACAGCTAAGGAACTGTTTGTGGCACCTTTATGTGTTCAGGAAAGGTAAAAGGAAGTTGTATCCGGGGCTTGAGTAGGGAAGAATGAGAAAGTGGTCATTGGAAATATAAACTGTTGTTTTGGGGATTCTGCCATGTTGAATCAGGGCCATGATAATTTAGCAGTGTGTACTGTGGCTGGAACATACCAGGTTTCTTTTTTACTCCAATGGTTAATTTTTGGTGTCAGCTTGACTAAGGAACATGTAGGGAAGTGGTGAAGCTTTATTTTGGCTGTATCTATAAAGATGTGTCCAAAGAGAAGGAACAGATCCAAGGTAACCAATCTGCTGTCAGTGTGAGTGGGTCCCATCCAGTAGGCTGGAGGCCTAAATAGAACACAATCAAGGGAAAAGAAAAATTGGTCTCTCTCTTCCTTTTGGAATTCTTCTGTCCTTGGACATCAGAACTCCAGGCCTTTTGCCCTTTGGGTCCCAGGACTTAAGAAGTGCCTCTTACTCTGGGTTTTCACTGTTTCAAACTTGGATTGAAGTGTGCTACTACTGGCACCCATGAATTTTGAGCTTGTACATAGTTATAAGCTTCTCAGCCTTATTAGGACAGTTATATGAACTAATTGCTCTAATAAGTCTCCTGTAAAAGTTCTATATATCTATAGCCTATTTGTTCTGTCTCTCTAGAGATCCCTAACAAGTAGAACAAGGTGATTCTAAAATTGATATGGTGGGGGCTGGGGAGATGGTTCAGTGGAATAAGTGCTTCCCTGGCAAGCACAAGGACCTGAGTTCAATCTCCAGTTCTGCCAAAAATAAAAAATAAAAATAAAAAAATAAAATTGATATGGTAAGGGAGCAAGCAGCCAAAACAACTCTGAAAAAGAAATCACATTACTAATTTTAAGACTCACTGTAGAGTAAAAGTAATCAAGTCAGTATTGTATTAACAAAGACCTAGAGACCTAAGTCAATGGGACAGAATAGAGAACTCCAAATAGACCCATGCAACTGCAGAAAACATTTCTGCTTTTACTTTCCTAACTATCAAAGAATAAGTACAATAATCAAAGACAGGGAGCTGGCTAGAAGGAACCTTGTGGTGCTGTATTTGAGTGAGAAATATTAATATGGACTCATGTTTAGTTTTAAATTAATGCAGATTGCTAGCTAAAAAATAAAAATAATGGCTTTTTGTGTAAAAATAATGTGTAGCCCATGGTTGACATTGGTTAGAATATACACATATGTTTCCTAGCACTGTGACATTTGTAGCAGTAATAGCCCATTATCAATTAACAAACCTAGTGTTAACAGCTTATCTTTGTGTTGTTGCTGTTTTTCACTGAGGATTGAACAACCAGGTTTTTGTTGTTGCTTTCTTTGTGCCAAGCTATATTTCCAGCCCTTCTTTTATTTTTTATTTTGAGACTGGGTCTTGATAAGTCAGTAAATTTTTTAAGCTGGACTTGAACTTGGGTTCTTTCTGCCTCAGCCTCCCAGAGTGCTGGGATGACCGACATTGTACCTCCATACTTGGCTAAGAGTTCAGTTTATAAATGTCATTTTTCAGCAAAGGAAATGATAGCTCCTTGGAGAAATAACTAGCTGATTCTAGGTCTGGGATAGGGAGAATTCAAGGTAAGCTGGACTATTTTATAGTTCAAAAAATAAGGAAGCACGTCCTTTCCAATAAAAAGATGGAGGCATGTAAAAAGGACATAGAGCCAAACTGAAAGATCTAACAATGGCTGTAGAGAGCCTTTTCTGGTCTTCATATCAGTCTAGGAAGTTTATATTTGTAATCCCATTGATAAATTACTGGAGTTTTGCCAAGTTAATTTTAATCTACCACTTTTAGTGCAATCCATAGTGAAAATATGGAACTGAAGCATATTTGTAGTTGCAGGGAGCTAAGGGGTCCTAAGTCTAGCTACAATAATGGCTATCAGGAACAAAGGCCTTACTCAGGACCAAACCCAGCTTTTATTCATTTGTGGAGAGGGAAGCAGCTTGAGGATGAATGACTGAGAGTGGCAGAAAGTATCTGAGTGCCAGGAGCTGGGCTAAGTGGGAGGCCTGCATTCACTTCTGCAATATGTGAAGAGAAGGTTATGCAGAAAGAGTAGTTTGCATTATACAACTGGGACAGTATCTAGTGCTTTGCTTTAGTTCTGACATGTAATCTTTCAAGCCCCAGGTAGCCATAGCTTTTATCTGGAGGCTTGATCCCAGGGGACAGTGTGTAACATTGGCTGTTCGTTTCTTCTGGCTTACTCTAGGGGGCAGCAGGTGGGAGTTTTTGAGGAATTATACCTATCTTTAAAGACTATCAGCAGTACCTTGGCTACACCAATATGCCTTGCTTAAAGCCAACTGAAGAGTTAAGGAAAAGTCCTAGCCAGCTCCAAACATAGCAATACAAGAAAATAGGGTCAGCCTTAGCCAAAATGGAGATGATTTCTCTTCTTTCAAGGAGAGTTACCCAGGTGGTCTTCCACAAATGGCCAAAACAATAAAAAAAATTGTTATATGATAAATAATACTGGATTATAAAATAAATAATAAAATGTCTATTCACTTACTTTAATATAGATGAATGAATAAATAAATGGGGATAAAGGACACATCTTCCTTACAGAATAACCCCAATTAACAAATATGAAATCATTAAGTAAAATTGAAAAAAAAATCAATATTTGAATAAAACATCAATAGTTGCTAAAGACAAGCTCCACTGAAGAATGTCACAACTACTATTAAAATCTTTAAGGAGGACCATGTTACACAAATTCAAAGTAAGTCCCCTGTTTTAGTTTCTTTTTTTAATGTATTTAGGACAGGGTGTACAGAGTCTAAGTCCTGTTTTAGTTTTTTTTTTTTTAATGCATTTAGGACAAGGTCTCCAGGGCCTACAAGATCTCACTAAGTAGACCAGACTTGTAGTGATTCTCCTGTTTTCAGCCTCCCAAACGCTGGGATTATAGGTATGCACCACCATGCCCAGTCTTCTTGAATCAGTGCGCCCTGGAGGTGGGCCCAGCATGGCAAGCTGGGGACCAAATCCTGGCTGCTGTGTTCTGCCTAAGCAGGCATTTTAGTCTGCTGAACTATCAGACTGGCCCTTGTTTTAGGTTCTTGTGAAATGATCTTGTTATGTTGTTGAGGCTGACTTCAAACTCATGAGCTCCATAGACCCTCCTACCTCAGCCTCCTGAGAAGCTGAGACTACAGAAGCACATCACTGTACACAGCTCCCCTGTAGTAGTTTTAGCATATGACTAAAAACTCTTTGATTCTCTTCCATCCAAAATCTGGAGTTTAATTCTATTACTTTTTGGTATGAACTTATTTCCACTGAAAATTATGGGAATAAAGGCTGGGCTGTAGGTCAGCATTCATGAAATCCTGGCTTCCTTCCCTAGTACTATAAAAGCTAAAAAATAAAATAAAAAATAAGGGAAATTGTAATTTTAATTAGAGAAATTCAGGAGACAACATCAGGACAAAGTGAGAACATTAACCACTAGTAAATCATGTTGATTGTAATGGGTCAACTGAATTTTGTGCTGTAACTATGGAAAACTATTAGGTTCCCTTATGCTTCCTATTATCTATTCTACGAAATGTGGCCTCACCCTCAGTTCAAAGATGTTGAGCAATGAGTAACTGAGTAACTCTCTCCCTCCCCTCCCTAATCTAATTCCTGTAAACATACTGAGTTTAAGATATATCTTCTAAAAACAGCTTGCTCAACAAACTCCCACATGGGCAAGTTGTAAAAAGACACCTTAGTCATGTGACATTCATTTTATTTATTTGTCTATTTTTTGGCAGAACCAGGGATTGAATTCAAGCCCTTGTGCTTGCCAGGGAAGCACTTATTCCACTGAGCAATCTCCCTGGCCCCCATGACATTCATTTTAATCAATCTTCTCCTGCATGAGAAATGACTGGTGGCCCTGAGCTTAATAATAAAGGAGCTTATAAATTCCAATCTGGCTTCTGATCTGGTTCCTATTTTGAGTGACCCATAACATTGATATCATCTAGCTCCTGAAATAATGCAATGGGAAGGGCACATAATCTCATAAAAAATTTCCCTAAATCCACAGCCTCAATCTGTTCATAATAATATATCAGAAAAACTCAAAGTAAGAGACATTCAATATACATGATTTTTCTTTAAAAGTATGAAGGTCATAAAGGAAAAATAAGGCAAAACAATTGTCACAGGTTGGGAGACACAACTGAGAGCAATGTGATAACCTGGATTATCATATCCTGGTTACATTATCATAACTTGGATTAACAGGGAAAAGTCAGGGTGTAATAAAGGTTCAACATTACTAAAGATTTGTCACTTTTCCCATGGCTCCAAGAAAGTAACCTCTAAGCTCTTTGGAGTGTCTTATCTTACACACGTCTTTGTTTACCTAGAGACTTTCAGCTATGCTTTATCAGCTTAACTCTGCAGTGGCTAGAGACTAAGGTCAGTGATGCGGGCTCTCAGTCATGTCTATGTGAGCAATAAAAGCTCTGGACACCAAGCCTCAGATAAACTTCCTGGCTGGGAATATTTTCATGCATAACAATGCATGACTGTTGGTAAAAATAAGCACCATCTTCATGATCCCTAGGACAGTACAACTGAAAGTTTTGTACCTGGCCTGTCCTAAACTCTGCCCTACATACCTTTTACTTCTTGCTAATTTTAGTCTGTATTTTTTAGTTGTGCTGTGAATCCTAGTAAGGATGGTCTTGGGAGTCTCCCAAACTTGCAGTCAGTAATGAAACAGCTGAGAAATATTGATAAATTCTGTAGTTTCATTAATATTTTCATTAATTTTTATATAAGCTACTAAAATTATATGTAATGTTAACATCAGGGTGTGGAGGACCACCTGAGCAACTCTCCTTGAAAGAGCAATTGTCTCTATTTTGGCTGAGCCTGACTCTATTTCCATGTAGTGATATGTATAGAGCTGGCTAGGGCTTTTCCTTATCCCTTCAATTGGCTTTAATCAATGTATGTAAATCTGGCTGAGGTGCTGGTGGTAGTCTTTCAATATGACACACATGTTTCTCCCAAAACCCCCACCTGCTGTTCTTTAATATGAGCTGGGTTGAGATGGAATGAAAAGCCAGTGCTCCATGCTGTCAGCTATGAGGAGCTCCAGACAGTGGCTATGACTTCTGGGCCTTGAAAGATTACACATCAGAGCTGAAGCACCCATCCCAAAACATTAGATACTATCCCAATTGTGTAATGCAGATTACTCTCTGCATATCCTTCTCTCTGCATATTGCAGAGGTAAATACAGGCTTCCTACCCTGCCCAGCACACAGTACTCACCTACTTCCTGCCGTTCTCATAGTCATTCACCATTGAGCCACTCCTCCTTCATGACTGAATAAAACCATGGTTTGGCCCTAGGTAAAAACCTTTGTTCTAGTTAGCCATCACTCTGGCTGGATTTAGGATGCCTGGGATCCCCATGACTATAAATATGCTTTAATTTCTATTCTCATCATGGGTTGCACTAGAAGTGGTAGATTGAAATTAACTCAAAGGGATTCCAAAAATTTATCAATGAGATTACAAATATAAATTTAATGACTCAAGCTAGTGGAAGTAACGAATGAGTTTTGCAAGGTTGTGCGATAGAAGGCCAACACACAGAAGCCAGATATATTTCTATTACTAAGGGATTAGTGGAAATTAAAATTTAAAAAGCTAATACCTCCTACAATAGCATGGATATATGAAATGTTTAGAGATTGATTTGATAAGATAGGTCTAAATCTTTAACACTAGAAAACTGTAAGCTGGGCCATGGTTGTGCAAGCTTGTAATCCCAAACCCTTGGAGGTTCAGGTAGGAGGTTTGTAAGTTTTCCTGCCTAGCCTGGGTAACTCAGTGACTTAAGAACACCTGATTTCAAAATTAAAAATAAAATAAGGGTTGGCAAATTAGCTCAATGCAAATGATGTCAATATAACTTCCAGTATCACAAAAAGAAAGAGAATAAAACACTTCCTAGAGAAAGACTTAAATAAGTGGAAGAATGCCCTGTTAATGGATATGAAAACTCAGTACTATTTTTCTCAGTACTATATTTTTATTAGTACATTTAGAGCACACAATGATACATTCTTTGGGGAACTGGTAATTTACATAACACATCTCAATTCATTTTTCATCACCTTTCATGCCATTCCTCCTCCTTCTCTTCATATCTTGATTATTTCCCATTTGAGAAAGACCTGTCTCTCTGCTCCCTATTATCTACCTCTTATTTTCCTATTTATGGTTTGGGCTTCTCATGTAAGAGAAACTATGTGATATTTAAGCTTGTGTGTCTGATTTATTTCACTTAACATTACAATCTCAAGATACATCCATTTTCCTACAATGACTCCAGTTTATCCTTTGTAGCAGCAGGTATCACAATCTCAGATTCAGAGTTATGTTACAAAGTTAAAGTGATAAAACCATCATGGTACTGGCATGAATACACAGTATTACTAAAATGTCAATTCTTTCCATATAGACCTATAGATTCAGTTCAATCTGAATCAAAATTTCAGGAGGCTTTTTATAATAATCAATAAGCTGATTCTAAGATTGGAATAAGATATGTGAAGAGGCAAAAGACTCAGAAGTTTTAAAACTATTAAAAAGAAAAATATTAGAGGATTTATACTAACATTATGGTTTATTACAAATCTCTAGTAATAAGTAATGCTACAGCAATACAGAAGCTACAGTAATACTGACAAGGGTAGACACCAGGAGATTAGACTGTTGGACACCTGTAGGGGGTTTAATGAGGACAAAAGAAAGAAATGAAAGTTCAAAGTACAGGAGGACTGGAAGGAGACTTATCTCTAGTGAACAAACTTGCCAACCTCTATGATCAACTAATTTTTATTAGACAGCAAGAAGCACAGGATGATGGGGTCATGTGTCATTCATGACATGGCTGAAGGAGATTTTGAAAAGTAAGGAACAGGTGAGAATTCAAAAGATGTAAATGTTTAAAGGGGAACAATCCCTCTATACCTGGAAGCCTATATAAGTTATTAGGGAACTGGCTTGCTTTCTTTTGGCCTCAGCAGATGTCATCAGTACCCTGGGAACACTATGGTCAGCATCTTGCTCCTCTATCAATTCTTTCCCAGCCTGGTCCTCAGCAGATGCAGCCATTATAATAGACAAAGATAATACAAAAAGAATTAGAGCCAACTGAGTTTTTATAGAAGTGTCAAGTCAATCCAGTGTATTGTCTTTGTCAACAAATTGTGCTGGAAGGGATAGGGATATGGCTCAATGGTATAGAGCTTACCTAGCATACTCAAAGGTCTGTGTTTTATTTCTCCAGCACCACCACAACAAGGAAATGATGCAGAAACAATCTGGGTGGCCATATGGAAAAGTAATCTAAATACTTAAGAATTACATCATATACAAAATTAAATAAAAATCTATCTATCATAGAACCAAATGTAAACACCAGTATAAGAATTATAAAAGCACAAAATATATCTTTTTTTAAGTATTTGGTTCTTATAGGGACTCACTATGCAGATTGGACTCGTGGTGGTCCCACTGTTTTCATCCTCCCCCCATGCTGGGATTACAGGTGTACACCACCATGCTCGGACTCTTTGGGACTGGTGCGGCATGTGGTGCCGGGTCCCTGTGCTTTCCTAAGCAGGCGCTTTAGAATTCTGAGCTATCTCACCGGCTGGCCCCAATAAGATATATCTTAATAACTTTGGGTTTAACAAAAATTTCTCAACTATGACACACACACACACACACACACACACACACACACACACACGCATACAAGAAAACTGTAGGTATATTAGTGGCCATGTATATGAAAAAATACTCAATATCATTAATTATCAAGGAAATGTAAGTCAAAACCACAACAAAATATTACCTCACGTCAGAGTGGCTATAATAAAAGACAAGAAATGGGAGTGAACATCATGGTGAAGGCTGGGGAAAAGAGTGGCGACTGTGGCAAGAAGGGCTTGAAAAGGAAAGCCGCTGTAGCAGACCCTCAAGAGGCTGCAGTCATCAGGAATGGCGCGACAGAAGGTGGATCCAATCCCCAAAAGCAACTTCCTTCCCCCTAGGCTTCAGCATTTTGGAAATTAAGAACAAGCAGCAGCAACACTTAATGTTCATGCGGTGGAAACAGCAGTACCAGAAGGAAAAGCTGACCGCTAAGAAAAAAACTTAAAAAAGAGAGAGAAGCTCTTGGTGATAAGGCTCCACCAAAACTGGTACCCAAGACTACTGACAAACAGCGAGTTTATGATGAAACTACAGTAGACCCGAATGATGAAGAGGTTGCTTATGATGAAGCTACAGATGAATTTGCTCCTTACTTCAACAGAGAAACTTCTCCCAAGACTCTCATCACATCAGATAGACCCTATGGGAGAACAGTAAAACTCTGCCAGCAGTTCTCAAAAGTTATACCCAATCCACATGTTTATCATAGACAAGGACTGGCTCTGAAAAAAATTATTCCACAGCGCATCTCAAGAGATCTCACTGGTCTAATTGTGGTTAATGAAGATCGTAAAACACCAAATGGACTTATTTTGAGTCACTTGCCAAATGGCCCAACTGCTCATTAAAAGAAGCAGTGTTTTTCTTCAAAAAGAAATTAAGAGAAAGGGCAAGGACCCAACAGAACATGTACCTGAAATAATTTTGAATAACTTTACAAGGTTAGATCATTCAATTGGATGTATGTTTGCTTCTCTTTTCCCCCGTAATCCTCAACTTATTGGAAGACAGGTTGCCACATTCCACAATCAGAGGGATTACATTTTCTTCAGATTTCATAGGTACATATTCAAGAGTGAAATGAAAGTGGGAATTCAAGAACTTGGACCAAGTTTTACCTTAAAATTAAGATCTCTTCAGAAAGGAACCTTTGATTCCAAATACGGAGAGTATGAATGGGTCCATAAGCCCTGGGAAATGGATACAAGTTGAAGAAAATTCCATTTATAAAGTACTATAGAAATAAATACTTGATTTTGCTGAAAAATAAGGCAAGAAATGACAAATACTGGCAAGGATACTATTGAATTGTTATTAGTATAACTATTATCTGAAATACTATGAGAAAAAAATACTATGGGGGCATGTCAAAAAATTAAAACCAAAACCACTATATGATCCATTAATCCCACTACTGAATATCCAAAGAAACAAATTCAGTGTATCTAAAAATTTATATATTCCAAATTTTACTGCAGCACTACTCACAATTGTTAAGATATGGAATCAACCAAGTTGCCTGTCAACAGACTAATGGATATATATTTTTTGTATTTAGTACAAGGTCTACAGGGCCTACAGGGTCTCACTAAGTAAGTCAGACTCCTAGTGATCCTCCTGTTTACAGCCTCCCAAGTGCTGGGTTTACAAGTGTATGCCACTACACTCAGTCTCAACTGCTGTCTCAGCATGCCCTCGGGATGGGGCTGGCACAGCATGCTTGGAGGATTGAACTCCCAGCCCCTGCGTCTAAGCAGGCACTTTAATCTGCTATTTGACTGGCCCAAATGAATGGATTTTTAAACACACACACAGACACAGACACACACACACAGACACACAGACACACACACACACACACACACACACCCAGAGTAGAATATTATGACATCATAAAAGGGGAAAAAATCTTGTCAATTGCAGTAGTATGACTGACCTGGAGATCATGTGTGGTAAAAATAATCCAGGCCACATGATGTGTGGAATGATAAAAGAAAGCTGCTTTTATAGAAGGAGCGAGCATAGCAGTGTTTAACAGAGCTCAAGGAGTATGTGGGAGGAAGGGATATGGTAATGATGGGTAAAAGTCACAGATAGACAAGAGAAATAAGTTCTGGTGTTCTATTACCACAAGGGTAATTATGGTTCACAATAATGTATCACAGTTTTTAAAAACATCTAGAAGAGGTTTTGAATGCTCTTATCATGAAAAAATGTTTGCGATGATGAAAAATGCAAGTATCTTGAGTTGATAATACATGATATACAAATGTACAAAAACATCACACTGTACCCCATAAAAATGATTTCATAGTTATTATCTGCCAATAAAAATAAATTACACTAGGGCTGGTGAGATAGTTCAGTGGACTAAGCGCCCGCTTAGGCAAAAGCGGGAATGGAGGCTTGATCCCCAGCACTACATGCTGCACTGGCCCGCAGTCCTGTAATCCCAGTGCTGGGGAGGTTGAAAACAGGAAGATCACTACTAGTCTGAGCTTTATAGTGAAACCCTGTATCAAACACATAAAAAATAAATAAATAAGTGAATAAATGAATAAAGCAGATATACCAAAATTATTTTGTTGTTATTTAGATGAAAAAGAAACCTGGGAGAAAATGTTTGCAAAATATATCCAACAAAGGAATTATACAAAGGGTTTATAAAGAATGTGTTAAGGGCTGGTGAGATAGCTCAGAGGACTAAGTGCCTGCTTAAGCAAACACGGCATACTGAGATGGCCACCAGTACTAGGCATGGTGGTGCACACCTATAATCCCAGTGTGAGGAGGCTGAAAACAGGAGGATCACTACAAGTTCAAGCTGCATAGTGAGACCCTGTACCAAATACATTTAAAAATATGCTTTTAAGATAACCCACCCCAAAAATAGGAAGACTGCTGGGCATGATAGTTCAGACCTATTGTCGCAGGTTCTAGGAGGATGAGGCAGGAAGATCATCTCAGCCTGCAAGTTCAAACCAGCTTGGACAACATAGAAAGACACCATTTCAAAAAAATGCCAAAAAGTACATCAACTAAGATGATATACAGAGGTCAAACACATGAAAAGATGCTCAATGACAGTAGTTACTATAGAACTATTAAAACTAGATACTACTATACTACTAAAATGGCTAGTTAAGAATATTAGTCATGTGCAGTGAGGAAAGACAGGAAGTAACTGGAGCATTTACACACTGCTGGTGGAAATGTAAAATGGTACATTCACTTTGGACAGTTTGGCAGTATCCTAAACAGTTAGATATATACCTACCACATTCATTCCTTGGCATTTACCAATGATAAATGAAAACTATGGCCACACAAGGACTTGTATACAAATGTTCCTATCAGTTTTATTTGTAATAGTTAAATTAGAAACACAAATGTCCATTAATACATGAAATGATAACAAATTTTGGCATATCCATACACTGAAATACCATTTAGCAACAAAAGTAATGAATATAAATATATATAACAACAAAAATGGATTTCAAAATAATGCCAAATGAAAGAAGCCAAAAAGGTACCCAAGGTGCCATTCCATTTATATAAAGTTGTGGAAAATGCAAACCAATCTACAATGGCAAAATTAGTGATTGACTGTGAATGGTAGAAGGGTGGGCATGGAGTGCTGGATGAATAAGAGGCATAAGGGAACTTTATGAGGTGTCAAATATGTTCATGTTTTATTGTGATGGATTGAAAGGTGTACAGTTAGGTCAAAATTCCTCAAATTGTGCACTTTCAAACAAGTTTCATTTATCATATGTGGATTATTCTACAATAAACTTGTAGAATGTAGTTTGAGGACAATAAGGGAAGTCTGAAAATGGATTGGATAAGAGAATGAGATTGATAATGACATTTCAATTATGTGGGAAAAGATCCTTAATTTCAGGAGATGGAGACTCAATTATTTGAGGGCATATTATAATGTCTGTAATTGTCACTATTTCAGGAAAAAATTACATATGCAATGGTAAATCAAGGGAAGTTAAACATATGTGTACTATATTGTTCTTTCAATACTTTGTTTTTGAAACAGGGTCTCACTGTAGTTCAGGCTAGTCTTGAACTCACTATGCAGCTCAGGCTGGCGTCAAACTTGCAAGGGATACTGCTGCCTCAGACTCTGAGTCCTGGGATTGCAGGTGTGCACCATCATGTCTGGTTTAATACTTTTTCATGATTTAAAATGTACTAATTAACATGCACCAAGAACATAGGAGATATATGATCATCATGTACTACAAACATATAAAATCATAGTTATATACATGCAAATTACATACATGAAGGGGTCCAAGGGACACAAGAAGGGGAAGGGGGCAAGCAGGAAGGGGTTTAAAAAATAATCAATGTCATGTACATGTACCAACTCCCTACAGTGAAAGTAACCATTATGTACTATAGACATATACCGGTAAAAAAGACAATGTACTCATTAAAAAGGGAAGGAAAGCATTGTTTTATTGCTCATCCTCCTTTTCAGATAGGGACATGATCTTATTACCTTAGAATGTAACCAAGTCTCCTTTGGGAATGTTTCCAGAGAGGGAGACACTTTATCTTTATTATCCTGGAATATAAACGAATCTGATCAAATGAGTTGCTAATGAATAAACATGATAGTTTCATGGAAATTGACTCTTAACAGGAGGCTAAATTTCATCACACAAAACAAAAATGATATTAAATGAATGTAGAATACTACAAAATAAATGCAGAAGACAAAAAATATTATATAACTGTTGTTTTTGAAGAAGAAAAGGAATGAGTCTGAAAACTGTCAAGCAAAATAAAACTTCCCTGAAATGAATGATTGGAATGATTCACTATAACTAAGGTAAAATTAATTCACCAAGATCAGGATCAAGGTATATGCTTCTATTAGATCCTTAACTTCAAAAATAAAACAGAATCATATGGCAGAAAGGCACATTATATACAAGAATAAAAGAGGAAGTTTAAGATTTTTCAATGGCAGCACTCAACATTACCATTAGGATATGTATCAAGATCTCAGGAAAGGCAAGCACAACTGTATAAATTAGGAAAGCATAATCACTGCATATTATGAAATAAAGAGTTTTTTTAAATATTAATAAGACCATGCACAATTTATAGTAAGAAGTGGGGATATAAAGGTATAAAAGTAAGTGATGAAAGATTAGAGAAGTCATTGGCATTGGTAGATAAATCACAGCTTTCAAGAAAATCTGAGAAGCCAGGAATATCAAGCTGCTAAAGTGGGACTGGGGAGGGGGAGCTGACAAAGTCTGTGAGAAGCCCTTCCCTCTGTCAGCCCCGGGCTGACAATGTTTGTCAGCAGGGCTAGGAGATGGAAAGACAGGTTGGATACAGAGTAGATGGGAGAGAAGAAAACTTGGAACCTGCTTGGTACCTCTCTGCCTGTCCTTTACTGTTCTAATCTCAAAGAACTTTAGAGGGAAGGTTGTTCCTTCCCTCTGATGTCCCAAATATATAATTTCTACTCTTTTTTGAGACAGGGTGTCTTTATGTAGTTCAGGCTGGCCTTGAGCTCATTATGTAGTCCAGGCTGACCTCAAGCTCATCACAATCCACCTGCCTCAGTCTTCTGAATGCTGAGATTATAGGCGTGTACCACCATGTCTAGCATAATTTCAATTCTTGACCAACTCTCAATTTTCAGTTTAAACCAAATAACAACACAGCAATCTAGCCTCATGACCTAATATTTTTCTAACATAAAATTTACTTTATGGCTAAGTAACATTATCTGAATTCAGAAATTCCTTTAGATTTGCTCAACAGTTTTCTTTAAATCCATCACCAAAATAACATGCATTAAAGTCAACAATAACCTCCTGGTCACAAACTTCAGCAACAGTTTTCAATTTGCATATGACTGAAACTTCAGTTTGAACAGGTTTTCAATTGAAACACTCATTGGGAATACACTTCAGTGAGTCCTCTGTAAACGAATCCTTCTCTATACAGTCTTCAAGTGCTGGTAGCACAAAGTCCAAGTTCTGGGCTTGCTTTTTCTTACATTTCTTTAGACAGTTTGATGAGACATGACACAGACAACTTCTCAAATATGATCTCATTTCCAACACAGAGGATCACAGCAGGACTGAAGGACATTCAGTAAGTGCGATGTATCTCATTTTCATTATGAAGTTATCTCCACACAGTGCTATAAGCTTTATACAGATAAATGCATGAACTTCTCATCATGGGTTGAAATATGGCTTTCAAAGAAGGTATGTGCAAATTTTAACCTTAAGACCTCAGAATGTAACCTTACTTGGAAAGAATCTTTACAGAAGTCATCAAGTTAAAATGAAGTCATTAGGGAGTCCATAAATGTGATATAACCTTACAAAAGGGGAAACCTGGACATTAGACATATACACAGTGGAACATGATGTGAACACACAGATTAGAAAATGGCCATGTCACTGGAGTGATGCATCTTCAAGTCAAATAACACCTGAATGTACCAGAACCCAGAAGGGCATGCAATAGTTCCTCCCCTAGCATCTTGAGAGTCCTGATACCTTGATTTTGAACTTTTAGCCTCCAGAACTGTGAGATAATAAATTCCTGTAACTTTCTGGGTGTGGCGGCACATGCTTGTAATCCTAGCACTCTAGAGGCCAAGGCAGAAGAATCCCAGAGTTTGAGGCCAGCCTGAACTACCTAGTGAGTTCAAGGCCAACCTGAATTGCATAGCAAGACCCTGTAAAAAACATTCTGTAGATTAAATCATCCAATGTATGGCATTTTTTAAAGCAGTCTTGGGAAATGAATACACTTCTCAGTCAAGCCTGTGAAACAGGTACTAGTGTGAACATAGCTATAAAAATTCAGGACAGAGTGGTAAATGACCTGCCCAATGTTACACCAGTAGTACCTGGTAGAGCCAGGACTAGAACACTAGTAGGGTGGTCCATGGGTCTATCTGCCTAACCATTATGCACACTATCTCTTTAACACTTTTGAGAGAAGGTCTTACTGTGCTGTCTTGTACTCATGGACTAGTGATCATTCTGCCTCAGCCTTTCAAGTAGCTAGGACTCTAAGTATTCACTCTCTTGCAAAGCTTAACTTGTAACATGTTTTTACTCCTATTGACCAAAAAAGGTGAAAATGTTAAATAAATTTTAATATGTCAGTGACTGAAAAGTCACTACATATATGCAAACATTAAAGCAGATATTGCTGAATGATAAAGCAAGATGTAGAGATGGTTGTGTATGGTGCTATTTTTGAAAATCAATTTTTATAAAACTCTGACTATAAGCATGTTTTAATCTGTGCTTATAGTAATTAAATAGAATAATACTGATTATCTGTTGGAGAATAATAATAAAGGAGGAAATTAGCTTTTCCTGGGTAGTGAGCTACCTAAAAAACTTAATGACTTGAATCAATAAATATTTTAATCCATGATTCTGTTTTCTGGGATAAGTAGGATGTATGGCAGAGCTTTCCTAGTTTGGGTAAGTGCATTATAAGCCTGTTACTGTGTAATGATTCTAAAGTTCAGCAGTTTAAAACAACAAGCACATCATCTCAGTTTTTGTGGATCCAGAATTCAGGTATAGCTCAGAAGGGTGACACTGGCTGTAGGTCTCTTATAAGGTTTCAGTCAAGCTATCTGGCAGTGATCTCCTCTGAAGGCTACACTAGGAGACTATACTCCTATGCTCACTTAAGAGTTTTCCACATGGCTAATAAGATGACAGCCTACTTCCCCTAGGATGAACCCTTTAAGAAATCAACACCGAAAATGGAAGCCAGTCTTTCTGTAACCTGATCTTGGCTGTGATATGCCATTACCTCTGTCTCATTTCTGCTCATTAGAACCAAGTTACTAGATCCAGTCCAAATTCAAGGGGAAGGGATTATACAAAAGCATGAATATGAGGATGGAGCGGTCACTCAGTGTAATCCCAAAGGATGCTGAATTCAGACAGCTGCCCAGCTGTCTTGTCCATGGTTGGATGTCTGTCACTTGTCAATCCATCTGGTCTAGAGTGCCTCATCTAGGATGGTTTGTGTTTTCCCCACCACTGTAACATGAGGTCTCTCATTTTCCAACAGTCTAATTCAGGCCTCTTTACATATGGGCCCAGAGTTCCAAAAAAAGCAGCAAGAGTAGGGAAACCTCAATGTGCATGTAATTCTTATTTTTTGGTATTGGAGATTAAACTCAGGACCTTGTGCTTGCCAGGCATGCACTTAAGCCACTGAGCTATCTTCCCAGACCCTGTATGTAGTTCTTTTTTTCTTTCTTTTTTTGTGGTACTGGGGATTGAACTCAGGATACTGTGCTTGCCAGGCAAACACTTATTCTACCAAGCTATCTCCCTGGCCCGGTGCATGTAGTTCTTAAACCTTTTTATGGTCTGCTAATGTCCTATTGGCCAAAGAGTTGGCCATGCCCAGTTCCAAGGGCTTCAGAAACAGACTTCATATTTTGATGGATGAAATGGCTGAGTCATATTAAAAAGAGATTTAATTCTGATCATGGGGACTAAAGGAGACTATTCTTTTGGCTTCTGATTAGGATGTAGATGTCTGAAAAGAACATTACTAATATCCTTATGATAAGAAAAAACTAACAGTTTACAAACCTATGTTTTCATGAACCTACCAGAAAGCTAAGATCACAGAGGAACAAACTAGGTCCAAATAAAAAAAAATAAGAAAAGACAAGTGCTTTGAAGAAGGCAGACAGACAGACAGTTATCACTGGGTCACCTGTGGCAGAGCAGGACAATGGAGGCTACCATAGGAACAGTAAAAATTCAGCAAGACTTTTTCATGAGTTTCTAAAGCTGGAGTGTGGGAGAGTGTAAAGATACAGATTCCTTGAGAACTGTAGATATAAAAGTCTATACACTCTCAGGCTTTTCCCACTACAGACCTCTGCTGGATGCTCATAAGAAAACACTGGCAGGAGAGTGAAAAACTAGAGAAAGCCTCTGTCTATGGTATAGCTCTGGAAGGGGAAAGCTGCTGATACAGAAATGATCCAAAGCCCCAATGGGACTGTGCAGAACAAAATCCTCAAGCACAGGGAACAGTACATCAAACTCTTGCACGTAGAACAGGTGAAGATTCACTGTGATGAGGAAGAGAAAAGGAAAAAAAGTTCTGCCTATGGTGGAATGAGAGGAAATCATCCTGGGCCCAGACTATAAGGGGCAGGAAAATGAGGAAAAACCCAGCCTTGGAATACAGAGCAAATGCTTCCTCTTCCTCCCTATCAGGTCAGGAAGAACCAAGTAAGAACAGCAACCTACTGCTAAGGATGAAGCAAGAGTATGGAAAGAGACCCTCCCTGAAATGCAGGCACATAGGAAGGGCCTAAAGGCAAGTATGGCCCAGGATCATTGAGAAAATTCTCTGAGAAACCAGTGTCTGGTACAAAAATAAGGTAACATTAGAAGAATTTGAAGTCTATGGTGCACTGAAGTCATAATACTAACAATAAAACAGAAACCCAGTCTGATTGATGACTAGATGGACTCAATCCTGCCATGCCAGTGGCCTAGCAGAAGAGCAACCATGCTTATTTCCAGGAATAAATATTATTTACCTCAATGTATACTAGCCTACAAACAATGTCCAACATTCAGTCAAAAATTACTAGATGCAAAAAAAAAAAATTAAAGATGCAAAACAGCAATAGAAAACAATCCACTGTCAAGAGATAATGCAAAGATCCAGATGGTGGCCCAGTTACTGAAACTATCATACACGGAGCTTAAAATAACTATGATTAAAAGATCCCAATGGAAAGTGTGACCCCTACATCAAGATCTCCATAGGGAAGAAGTCTGTGAGTGATTAGGACCACTACCTTGCACTCTGGAGCCTGTATTTGGAAAGATATTTGAGTTGACCTGTACTCTGCCTTTGGAGAAGGACCTGAAGATCACAGCTATGACTATGACCTCCTAAGGATGAGAAGATAGGGGAGACAGTCATCGACCTGGAGAATAGGCTGTTGTCTAAGTTTGAGGCTCGCTGTGGACTCCCACAGACCTACTGTGTCTCTGGACTGAATCACTGGAGGAACCAGCTCCGCCCCTACTAACTCCTCCATGTCTTCTGCCAGCAGCACAGAGTCAAGGCCCCTGTGTACTGGACAGACCATATAACGTTTCAGGATAAAGAATACACGATCGAGGAGTTAGAGGCTGGCAGGATCCCAAACCCACACCTGGGCCCAGTGGAGGAACGTCTGGCCCTGCATGTCTTTCAGCAGCAGGGGCTGGTCCCTGAGCATGTAAAGTCTCAGTCCCTTTGCAGCCCTTTGCAGCCAGACATTGAGCAGGGAAAGCTGCAGATGTGGATCAACCTATTTCCGAAGGTCCTAGGGCGACCTGGACCTCCATTCAACATCATCCCCAGAAAAGCCAGAAGGTTTTCATCTGGAATACCAGAGATGTGATCCTAGATGACTTGAGCCTCACAGGGGAGATGAGTGACATTTATGTGAAGGGTTGGATGGTCGGCTTGGAAGAACACAAGCAGAAGACAGATGTGCATTACCGATCCCTGGGTGGTAAGGGTAACTTCAACTGGAGGTTTGTTTTTCCCTTCGACTACCTGCCAGCTGAGCAGGTGTGCTCCATTGCCAAGAAGGATGCCTTCTGGAGGCTGGACAAGACCGAGAGCAAAATCCCAGCATGAGTGGTGTTCCAGATCTGGGACAACGACAAGTTCTCCTTCGATGACTTTCTGGGCTCCCTGCAGCTGTATCTCAACCGCATGCCAAAGCCAGTGAAGATGGCTGAGAAGTGCTCCTTGGACCAGCTGGATGACACTTTTCACCATAATGGTTTGTGTCCCTTTTTGAGCAGAAGACAGTGAAGGGCTGGTGGCCCTGTGTAGCAGAGGAGGGTGAGAAGAAGATCCTGGCAGGCAAGCTGGAAATGACCTTAGAAATAGTAGCGGAGAGCGAGTATGAGGAATGGCCCACTGGTCAGGGTTGGGACGAGCCCAACATGAACCCAAAACTTGAGGAGCCAAGGTGCCTCGACACCTCTTTCCTGTGGTTTACACCCCCTATAAGATGATGAAGGTCATCTTGTGGAGACACTTCTGGTGTGCCATCATCCTTTTCATCCTCCTGCTGTTCTTGGGCATCTTCATTTACGCCTTCCCAAATTATGTCACCATGAAGCTGGTGAAGCCCTTCAGCTGGGAACTCTCCTGCACTGGAGAAGGGGGCGCGGGCTGCCCTCCTGGCCCAGGCTTGCCTCCTCCACTCAGCCTAGCAGAGCTCTTCTAGCCCTCTGGGGCTGGACTGTCCTGCCAGGTGGACAGACAGATGGACTAGCACCTGCTGCAAGAGTTGCTAGCATCGTGGCCTGGGATCATCCACTTCCAGCATCTCTTTCTCCCCTACCTCTTTTTAAATCAGCTCATATGTATTTCAGTATAAAACAGGTTGAACCACCAAAAACAAACAAACAAACAAACAAACAAACAAACAAACTATGATTAATATGTAAAATGTATTACAGACTAGATGTTTGTTTCCTCTCAAGTTTTGTAGGCTAAAATGTAGTCCACAACGTGATGGCATTAAGAGGTAGGGTCTTTGGGAAGTAATTATAAGGATTTTCTCAGAAAATTTTCTCATCAAGCATCCTTATAAAAGCGACTTCAGAGGGCTATCTCTTTCTGTCAAGGGAGGATACAATTACAAGTTGGCAGCCTGCATCCCAGATGTGGGTCCTCGGCAGAACCCAAATCATACTGTCACCATAACCTCAGACTTCCAGCCTCCAGAATTAGGAGAAACACATTTCTATTGTTTATAAGCCACCCACTCTATGTTGCTTTCTCAGAGCAGTCCAAACTAAGACAAAGGAAACAGCAGAAAACAGAAACAACATGCATGAACAGATGGGGAATTCAGCAGAAAAACACACACAGTTAAGATTCAAATGGAAATACTAAAAGTAAACGAGAAAACAACTCAGATGAAAATGCCATCAATGGGTCAGTAGTTCTGAAAGAGCTAGGGTGGGAGTAGAGATCAGTGCACTTGAAGATAAACCAACAGAAATTATTCCAACTGAAATACAAAGACAAATAAAGGGTGAAAGCCACGTACATAGTTTTGTAGCATTTTTCTAACAGTCTATGTTCTGATTACAGATTATTCACACTACCTCTCTGTGCAAAGTATGTTTACTTCCATTCCAGGACCTCCAAATATTTCATCCAAAATGATAGCATCAGGCTCAAATCTAGGGTGTTGGTCTTTGCACCAGGTTCAGATATGACTGAGGTTCTTTGGCCAGAGTTTTCGTTTCTTGATCCAGAAACCTATGAGCTAAATTCCAAGCTATGAGACCATCTCCCATACACCTATTTGGGTATATAGATAAAATAACTGAAATAGATATTTCTTTTCAAAAAGAGGAGGGGCAAGAGACACTTGTCAGTCACCTTTTCATAACAGTTTTGAAATCCCACAGAGCAGATGCTAGTAGGATCCCTTGCTGCAAGGGCAGATAGTGCTTCTTGATTATCTTACATGTGTCCCTGGGGATGGCTCCCCAATTCATTTAATATTGTGTCCTTGGGTCTTCTCTCTGAGACATTTTTTCTCATAAGAGACAGTCCATGTTTGCAGCTGAATAACTTTCTCTGCTTGTATCCTTTTGTAAAAGTTAGGAAGGGAAGCCCAGAGTCCATTTTTCAGTTTTAACTGTTTCAGACTCTTTCAGTTCAATTTGGAGGTAGTTTCATTGGTAAAACTTTATTGGTTTCCTGTGAATCTGGTTAGAACAACTTCATACCCCAAATGCCACACCAACAATTTCTTTTAAGATAACCTTTTCTCAGAGCAGTGAGTCAAGCTATAGTAGGAGAATGTCACAAAGATTTTTAGATGCCCATTAGTTTAGCTGACTCTCCCAAGCACCAATATGATGTCTCATACATCTTATAGACACATCCATGATTTGATATTTACCCTGAAATTATTTTCTACTTCGAGTATATTTTGATGGTTGGAGTGAAGAGCTATGGGAAATAGTTATTTCCCAACTCAACCCTGGCTTCTCTGTATCTCTTCTGATCCTGCTTGCCAGCAGAACAGTTAGTTTGTTAGTTCGTTTCT
Organism: Ctenomys sociabilis; assembly: GCA_004027165.1. Lineage (NCBI taxonomy): Eukaryota > Metazoa > Chordata > Mammalia > Rodentia > Ctenomyidae > Ctenomys > Ctenomys sociabilis. The sequence continues at coordinate 19,839 of PVKA01019346.1, read as the reverse complement.
GTATATGGAGCTGAAAGAAGCAAACTGACACTTTCCTTATTCTGTTGAAAGACTTAGTCAGATCCACATGTTCATGTGACTCATTCTCTAGCTTCCTACAGAGCATGACAACTGTTTTGCCATTTTTTCCTACTAAATGATGTGGGTTGCCATCTTTTCCAGCCTTTGCTAACAGTTTTCCTCACTGTTTTTCTAGTCTCCACCTGCTTCCCAGGCCCAAAGCCAATGGCATATTATGCGTGGGAGTAATACACTCCACACATATATACTTTTAAGTATTACGTAGCATGTGCATGTGACAAACTACCCCCAAAACATACTGTTTAAAACAATGATTATTTTATTTGTAACATAAATTTGCACATTGGCTTGGATACCTGGAATGACTATTATGGACTAAGCTTGATTTGCTAGGGCTGAAGGTCTAGGAAGGCCTCACTCCAATGTCTGATAGTTGGCAGGCTACTTGACAGGGGTCTCTGGAGCCTTGGTGGGATGGCTTGCCTCTGTTCCATATCCTGTTTTGTCCCCCAGAAGGGCTGTATGAGCTTCATTACACAGAGGCCTCAGGATTCTAAAGAGCAGCAAGAAAGGGTAAGTCTCAAGACAGGCTTTCACACTTCTCAAGACTCTGCTTAAATCTTTTTGCTAATATTCATTAGCCAAAATGAATGATATGGTCAAGTTTAAAGCCAAAGTGTAGAGAAAGAGAAGCTACTTCTTTTAAAAACAAAGGAACACTGCAAAGGGGCATGCATAAAAGTATGGGAGGAACCTATGGCCATTTTGCTTTGTACTACAATGAAAGACAGAAATACTATGTCAAAGATACCTGTATGAATGATAGGGTTATATTTATGTATCCATGTAAAATCATTTCTGCAGATGTGTGCACATACAAAACTGAAAATGACTTAATTTGTAGACTCAATAGAAACATGCAATAGACATATTTGATGGACCCAATTATTCTAGATTTGAAGAAAAAAAATCAATTTAATTACTTCTCCTACTATGCAGTGTATTCTGCCACAGGCACCCTATAGAACTGACAGTAGGGGTCATATATATATCAAATATATTTTCTTGTCTAACCTTCTGTTATTACTTTGAAATATTTACTATAATACAGTATACACTGTCACATAATTTTGTATGCTCCTTCCTATAAAAAATTCAGTAACAATTTGCCTTACTATACTTCATATAGGAAGGCCTTTCTCAATGGCATCAAAATGATAGTTCTTCCAACTATGAGTTCTACTATATTTTGTGAGATTGTACATTATAGAAATTCTGTCTCCTTCAATGTATTCATGAGTCTTTTCTGAATAATTTCTCTCATCTCAGATAAGACAGCCTTGTTATTGCTTTTCCTCATACAATGTATTCATTTAGTATCTTATTTGGATGGATTTTATAATACACACTTGGACTGACTTTTGTGATAAAATACTTTCATTTCCAAGAAAGTGTTACTTCATGTATGAATATTTCGATGCATACTAAGAACTGATTTCTGGGTGAAGCCCTTCCCACAGTCACTGCATTTATAGGGTTTGTCTCCAGTATGAATGGTTTGGTGTTTATTGAAGTTTGACCTGTCAGTGAAGGCCTTTCCACACTCTGCACATATATATGGCTTTTCTCCTGTGTGAATTCTCTGATGTACTTTGAGGTGTGGTTTTTTGGAGAAGGATTTATCACAGTCAGGACATTTATAAGGCTTCTCTGTAGTATGCATTCTCTGATGTGTAATTAACTCTGACTTCTGGATGAAGGCCCTTCCACAATCTGTACAGGCATAGGGTTTCTCTCCTGTATGAATGGTCTGGTGTTTATTGAAATTTGACCTGTCCGTGAAGGCCTTCCCACATTCAGCACAGATATAAGACTTCTCTCCAGTATGAGACTTCTGGTGAGTATTGAGATTTGACCTATTAGTGAAGGCCTTTCCACATTCAGTGCATATATAGGGTTTCTCCCCTGTGTGAATTCGCTTATGCATTTGGAGTTGGGACTTAGAAGGAAAAGATTTTCCACAGTCACTACACTCATAAGGCTTCTCTCCAGTATGAATTCTTTGATGGGCAATCAAGTGTGCCTTTTGGATGAATGCCTGCCCACATTCAGTACATATATAGGATCTCTCTCCTGTGTGAATACGCTGATGCATCCTGAGTGTTGACTTTTGGGTAAAGGCTTTCCCACACTCACTGCACTTGTGATGTCTCTCTCCAGTATGGATTTTTTGATGTATATTGAGAGCTGAGTTTAGGGAGAAGCCTTTCCCACATTCACTGCATTCATAGAGTTTTTCTCTGCTATGAGTTGTTTGATGCCTAAGTAGAGAGGACACCTGGAAAAATGATTTTCCACATTCATTGCATTTATATGGTTTCTCTCTAGTGTGAGTTTTCTCATGAGTCAATAATTCTGAATTATCAGTGAAGGCCTTCCCACATTTAGTACATACATATAGTTTTTCCTCTCTATGAACTCTTAGATATATACTGAGTAGTGGTTTCTGCGTAAAGACATTTACACATTTGTTAAGCTCATGAGGTTTTTCTATACTGTGAATTCTTGGAGGTGCAAAGGGGTGCTTTTGAGTGACGCTCTTCCCAAATTCAGTACATGTGTTTGCTTTTTCTCTGATGGGAAATTTCAGCTTTTGACTGAGTCCATGTTTGAAGCTGAGCACTTCTCCACATCGATTGCTTTCACAAAAGTTTACTTCCCTGTACACATTTTCATGGGCAGTATAAGAAGTACTTTGGGCAAAAATTTGACCACAGCCAATACTTTCATCAAAAGTCTTTGTTTCATTGTTTTCATTATGAATATGTAAGTCTAAATTATGCTTAAAATCCTTTCCAAATGATTCATATATATGGGGTCTTTTCTGTGAAGAAATAAGATTTAGGCTTGGATGAACACGTTTACGAATGTCTGCAGTGTCATGATTCCACTCTATATTCAATATCTTCTTATTAATAAAAGCAGTGTGACTCAGAGAGTTGTCCTGTTTTTCTTGATATCTTTTTATCTGTTCAGCATTTTGGCTCAGTTCTTCTAAAATGGAATACAATGAGCTGTTCCTTGTATCACCACTTTCAATTTCCTTGTGAAATGTAGTTTTCCCCAAAATTCTTTCTTCTGAGTTCTTCATCCAAAATGTCCCACCTAAAGGAAAGAGAAAGTAAAATTGACATAAAGAATAAATAGCAGATTAAAAGGAACACATAAGCTAATTCAAATAGAATACATATAAATTAGTAAATCTGGTGATAATGATGTGGAATACATATATTTGGAAGTAAAATGACAGAAAATAATCATGATATGTTACGTACACATACCCATTTCCTAAAACAAATATAATTTATAAATTATAAACAAACACAAAGATAGAAAAACATATGTAGCACTTACGCGCCAAATTCTTACATACTTATAGTATTCTAGGCACTGTTAAGAGACATACAGTAAATTCCTAACTTACAAACATTTGAGTTGCAAAATTTCACAGATACAAACAAACCTGACATGAACATTCACAGATGTGAACAAATCATAGAAGTATCACACATATTTTCTGGGCATTGTTACAGTTTTGCTGCTGTGTGTTCACTGTACAGTACAACAGTGTTCTAGAGTAGTATAGTCCTCACATAGGGTCCTGGGTGTCCAGAAGCAGCAGAAAAAGTAGTCATGATGTTGAGGGGACTTCTATAAGTGTAAAACAATATATATTGTGTACTTTTGTTAGAGGTCTGTAAGATTCACTTTGTCAAACATGTGAATGAATCTGATTTATGAACATTCTCCCAGAATGGGCCTCTTTCATACGTTGGGGATTTACTGTATACACATATTCAGGATATAAAATTACACACACACAAAGTCAGTAGCATTCCTGGACCACAATTATGAGCCAACAGAGAAAGTAATTAAAAAGATAACACCATTAACAATACCTTCAAGAAAAATTAAAAATTCTGTAATTAATCTAACAAAGGAGTGTAAGACCTCTATAATAAAAACTACAGTACTTTCAAAAAGGATATCAAGGGTATATGAGAAAATGGAAAGATATTTCCAGTTCTTGGGTAAGTAGAGTGAATACAGTAAAAATTGCTATGTCATAAAAATTGTTATATAAATTTAATGCAATCTCAATCAAAATACCAACATCATTCCTCACAGAATTAGAAAAAAATCTAAAATTCATAGGGAAGCAGAAAGTAGCTAAAGGAATCCTCGGCAATAGTAATAAATACATTATGATACTGCACAAAAACAGACATATGGGTCAGTGGAACAGAATATAGGAAGCAGAAACAACCCCAGGAAATTCAGCAACCTGTTCATTGACAAAGGGGCCAAAAATATACTGGAGGAAAGACAGACTCTCTATCAAATCGTACTGTGAAAACTGGCTATATGTATGCACAGGATTGACTCTAGACTCATATCCATTATCATGTAATAAAAAAATGGATCAAAGACCTAAATATTGAAGCAAAAATACTTAACTTGCTGGAAAACAAAATGAGTAAAATTCTGAAGACACAGGCATAGGAGAAGACTTTCTGAACAGAACCCCAACTGCACCAGAAATAACAACAAGATCCAATAAGTGGTATATCAATTTAAAAGTTTCTACGCAGCACAGGAAATAACTATCAGTGAGGAGAAAATTACAAAAAGGGAAAAAATTTTGCCAGCTATTCCTTAGAGGATTAATATCTAGAATACATAAAGAACTGGACTTCTGAGAAGATCGTAGAGTAGTAATTAGCAACAAATCAGCCTCTCCAAGATTCACAATCCAGATATTGGAAAATAAAAAGTTGGTGAAGAAAAGGAGTGATGTGGATCCCTGCAACCCAGGAAAGATCTGAAGGCAAAAATGGGAGCCTGCGAGAAACTGAAGAGATAGACTACAACAGAGAAAGAGGAATGGATGACCTTCACTCTCTCCCTGGTTCCTGGCACATAGCTGGCGAGAAAGCATGATTACATCTACAAAGACACAGTGAAAGCGAGTGACTCCTGAAGCTTTCAGGAAGAAACACATCAACAAAATGGAATGGTGGATGCTATGTCCTATAACAGCAAGTGAGTGACTCCAGATCGTTTTTGCCCTAGTTCTTGGAGAGAATGGTTGGTCAGACACCATTATAGGGAAAGGCTAACTGATCCTAGGACTCAGAGCAGCCATGAAATGGCTTCATCTCAAGAGCTCCCAGTGTTAAACACACACAAGTTCAGGGTGAGGGACAGCCACAGGCCAGCAGGAGACACCCAACTATTATAAATTAAATGACTGAGGCCCCACTCCTATAACAAAAAATCAGATTCAGCCTGAATTTCTATGGATTTGAACGTCCCAGAACAAGAACCTATGCTCATCCTACTGCTGGCTTGCTAGTGATTTTTCAGCATGAATTTTGGCTTTGATGGCCTCCCTTGTCTACCACTGAGTGTAGAGTCATATCATGAATTAGACATAGCCACAAAACTGTAAAATCCAGAAGATAACCATAGGCTTGACATCACAGATAAATGTCTTTCTCTTTGCTTTTGGCTTCTTTTGTTTTAGTTAAATTTCTCTCTGATTCTGTCTCTGATTCTGTCTCTGTCTCTGTCTCTCTCTCTCTCTGTGTGAAAGGTAGAACATTGTTTTCTGTTTTATTTTGTTCTTTTTATTTTTTCTTCTTTCTTCCTTGCCTTTTAACCAGTTTCCTGAGGCTTATGCCATCTTCCTTTGCCTTTAGCTTTGCTCCTAATCTCCTTTACTTCTTTCATTTTTCTATCTTTTTCTCTTCCACATTTTAAATTTTCTCCACTTAGTGTAAAATCACTCTATTGAGTTGATATTTACTATATATAATCTTCTAACCTTGTACCTATGATAAATGGTAACAAATTATTAGTTATTGTTTGCTATTTTCCAATCTGTGCTTGATCATATTATTACTAATTATATTACTTTAGACAAGGTGACATAGTTGTGGTGACCAATTGATCTTTCTTTTATGCCGACACCTAGATTGCCTGGGGGGGTCATAAAAATAACTATTGGACAATACCAAAGAATTGGGTGCTACAACAAACAGGCTTCAATCTTTCATCCCTAATTAACATAAGAGGTAGTATCCTGGGACAGATTCAAAGGCCAAAGAGCTATGCCTAGAAGACATCTCTGAAAAGTAGCTTTTCTAAAGAGGTCTTGTTATTAGTAATAAAGCTACCTATCAAGAGCATTTTACACGCATCAATACAGAAAACGAACATACAAAAAGAAAGAAAAAAAATGAAATGAGGGAACACAAAAGCAATATGCAACCCAACAACCTCCACTAACCCAAGGCAAAGCCAGTGGGCACTGAGGTAGAAGAAATCAAAAGCAATCCAGCTGTATTTTCTGAAATAGAAGCAACACAAAACAAATGAGTAAGTCTCTTGACTCAGCTAAAACAAAAATGATTTCACAGATAATTAAATAGATGAAGATCTTAATGAAGGAAATGGTTAATCTGTACAGATATCGATGAAAAATTGAGAAGTTAAAGACATGGAAACTATGAATGCACAACATAGAAAAAAATTGAAAAGAACTGGATTTCATAAAACAGACATAATTTAAAATTCTTTTTGTTTTAGCCTAAACACATTTATTTTTATTTTTTCCTATTTTTATATTAATTTTATTGAGAAAGAAATAGCATGGAGACACTTTCAAAACAGATTAGTAGGACAGTAACAATAATTAATACATTGCATATTGTTGTCTTCATAGTAGTTATTCATAGCATAAGATGCAGATATGATATCTTGTCTAAACACTTCTTCACATTGAACTAAGAGAAAGGAGCTGTAAATCTATCCTAACTATATATACACACACTACAAAATAGTCTTTCATTTATATTCTCCTTTTTGTTTACTTTTGTCAGAGATGGGTACTCTACTGCCATTCATGCATCTACAATATTTCAAATAAAATTCTATTGAAAATATACACTGCAGAGTCAATAAATATGAAGACAATGTCAGATCTACAACAAAGGTTGTGAATGGTGATCATCTATGATAGACTTCTAAATAGGAAGAAGGGATTGCAAAAAATCAATTTAGTAGTTGCTAGATGATGTAAATAAGACTAATAAATATAAGATTAATTGGAATCAATGAAAAAATCAGATGACAGCACAACATGAAGAATCTGACATATAGATAAATGAGGCATAAAATTCCAAATAGCCATGAGCTGACAAAACCTAGGAATATAATAGTTGAGACTGCAGAAATTTTACACAATTACAAAATATTAAAAGCTTTATATGAAAGAAACAAATCACCTATAAGTGAGAACCTATCAGAATTATAGCAGACTTCACTTATCAACACAAATCATTAAGTAAAGAAGAGCAGAGTGAAGTATTTCAAGTCCTTAAAGAAAATAAACTTCAGGCTGGGGGAGATGGCTCAGTGGAATAAGGGCCTGAGTTCAATCCCAGTTCTGCCAAAAAAAAAAAAACAAAACTTCAACCTAGATTGTTGTGCCATACAAAATAATCTTTCAAAATTAACAGAGAAGGTCAGGGGAGATGGCTCAGTAGAATAAGTACTTGCTTGGCAAATGCAAGCGTCTGAGTTTAATCCCCCGTACTGCCAACCCCCCCCCAAAAAAAAAACAAAAAAAAAGCAAAATTAACAGAGAAATAATATATTTCCATGATAAAGAACACCTGAAGAAATTCATGACTACCAAGTCAGCACTCCAAAAAGGTCTGATGGATATTCTACAAAGGTATAACAAAGACAACTCTTCTGAGAACTCAATAGAATGAATCCAACAGGTGAGCCAATAATCTAAATAGAAGAGAAAGACAATGAAGAACAGGAAAATAATATAATGACAAGGATAAGTCAGTCAACATGTATTAGGTTTTTTTAAATTAGGTTTTTGTGACAGGGTTTCGTTATGTAGTTGAAGTTTTCCTTCAATTGACTATGTAGGCCAGGCTGAACTAAAAATCAAAGAACTAGTTCTCCCTTAGCTTCCTGAATGCTGGGATGATAGACATGCACTTCGACATATGACTAAATACCTATCAGTTATAACCATCAATGTGAATTGTCCCACTTAGCCAATCAAAAGAAATAGACTAGCAGAACAGATCAAGAAGCAAGATCCAACAAAATGCTGCATTCAAGAAACACATCTAACTAAAAAAATATATTATGGATGGAAAGTTAAAGGATGGAAATCTTAATCAAATAAGAATCCAGAAAAATGCAGGGGTAGATAGTCTATTGGCAGACAAAGTGGATATCAAGCCAAGATGATCAGAAGAGACAAAGAAGGTCATTGCATACTTGTTAAGGTCAAATAATATAACAATCATAAGTATATGTTCCATAAATATTGGTGTACCCAACTATATAAAGCAAATGTTAATGGATGTGAAAAAACAAATGCACACTACAATCTTAATGGGGGACCCCAATAGCCCATTATCACAAATAAACTAGGAAAAAAAAGGAAGAAACAGCAGGGCTGAATTAAACCTTTGTAAACATGTACTTAGTAAATATTTACCATGCTATATATAATGACAACACAATATACTGTTGGGAGCAGCACATGAGACTTTCTCAGAATAGATCACATACTTGCGCATAAAACATGCTTAAGTAAGTGCAAAGGAACTTAAATTACCCATGCATTATAATATCACAGTACAATGAAATTGGAAATAAATGGCAAGAGAAACAAAGAAAAAAAGAAATGAAAATACACAAACACATGGAAATTAAATACTCTCTTAATGGTGCTACAGGAGCCACTGCCTCCAAGCCTGCAGAGTGAGTGAAAATTTTTCCAAATCTTCCTCTGCCCCATCCATGTGAGCCCGGTTCAGTGAATGTGTGGGAGAGCCATTGGCATCTACCCGCACACTCCGGGTCATCTGGAGCCCCTACCCTAAAGACCTTTGAGCAAGCAATTGGCCTGAGACACCCCAGAATGACCTGCCTGGCAACTCCCTGGATCTCCTGGCCCAGCCTACAGAGCTAGTGAGAAATTTTGTGACTATCCCAGCTCCCGATCCACCCTTGCTCGGCCTGGTGAGTGTGTGGGAGAGCTTCACTGCTCCCCATAACTCCCTGGACCAGGGACCCAACACAGAGGAACCACAGGCTCACAGTTGTACCAGAAGAGCGGCAGCAAAAAGGAACTGAACACAACAGCTAGATCCAGGCCAGGCATAACTGGATAATCTCAAACGTAATAGAATGGCACCCGAATCTCATTACGTTCTAAGGTTGTAACTGCACCACAGCTCTATAGCAAAGTTGAGAGGTCAGTGCTATACAAAATGACAAAGACAAGGAGCAAAATGCAATCTTAGGCCTTGGGTCCACCAATAAGTGCAGAGAACACTAGCTCAGCTGAAATGAATGAATTAACAGAGGTGGAAGCAAAGAAACAACAGCAGAAAGATATAGAGGAACTCAGACCAGAATTAATGGCTGAAAGAAAAAAAAAGAAGTTTTTGAATAAATAGCATCTGAAGTAATGAATCAAATCTAGAAATGTATGTGGGAAACCCAATGTCCACGCAGAACAAGTGCAGAAAACACTATTCCAACAGAAACGTATGAATTAACAGCGTCACAAGCAAAGAAACAACATCAGAAAGGTAAAAAGGAACACAAAGCAGAAATAATTTCAGAAATAAAAAAGAATTCTTTGAAATCATAGCATCTGAAGTAGAGAATCAATTCTGGAAATATATAGAGGAAATGCAATTTGGAAAAAAAAAACTCTGCAGTGAAAGAATTAATAGGTACATCTAAATAATACATGGCTAAAAAATTAGAGGGGATCAGAAATATGATGGATTCTTGGAATGAGCAATACAGAAAAGAAATAGATCACATGAAGCAGAATCAAAGACATACAGAACTTAAAATCTCAATCACCAGTCTACAAAACCGTTTGGCTGAAAGCGAAGACAGAGTTTCAGATCTTGAACATGCTGGTGCAACTACTGAAAAGGTGAGAAAGGATCTCTTAAAAACAGTGGGAATGCAGGAATAAATAAACCATCAGCTACAAGATGACTCGAAGATGAACAATGTGAGATTAATTGGCATCAATGAGAATGAAGGAGTCAATACAAATGACATAAAAAAAATTGGGCAGAAGTAATAGCAGAAAACTTCCCAAATATGAGGAAACAATTCAACATTCAGGTAACTGAAGTATACAGAACACCACATAACTTCAACCCAAGTAAAAACACACTGAGACATATAATAGTCAAGATCCCAGAAATCCAACACAAGAATACTATACTGAAAGCTGCTACAGAAAAGAAGCAGATCACATTGAAAGGAAAACCCATCAGAATTATGGCGAACTTCTCTGCACAAACCATGAAGGCAAAGAGAACATGGAGCAGAGTTCTTCAGGTCCTATATGAAAACAAATTCCAGCACAGACTACTATACCCTGCAAAACTCTCTTTCAGGTTTGATGGAGAAGTCAAATACTTCAACAACAAAGAAAACCTATAGAATTTCATGATGACCAAGCGATCCCTACACAGGTTATTGCAAGACATTCTAGAGAGAAACCACAATGACCACAACTCCACAAATGAGAACAAAAGGAACCCACTAAACAGGGCACGCAATAAAACACAGGACAAAAAGGAGTAAACAACAGCAGGTAAATGTGACAATCATAAGCCAACACATTTCAATTATAACCATCAATATAAATGGACTCAATTCACCAATTAAGAGAAATAGACTGGCACAGTGGATTAGGAAACAAAATCCAACAATATGCTGTATACAAGAAACACACTTAACTCAAAAGGACATTCATAGGCTCAAACTCAAAGGATGGAAAACAATATTACATGCCAAGCACCTCAGAAAAAAGCAGGAGTAACAATTCTGTTCTCAGACAGTCTCAACTTCAAACCAAGTATGATCAAACGACACAAAGAAGGCCACTATATATTGGTCAAGGGAAAAATTCAAGAGCAAGAAGTAACAATCATAAATATTTATGCACCAAACACAGGAGCACCCAACTATGTAAGACAAATCTTAAGGGACATGAAAAACTTAATGTCTAAGAACACAATCTTAACAGGAGACCTTAACACACACTTATCTCAAAAAGATAGGTCAACCAGACAAAAAATTACCAAGGAAGTAGCAGAACTGAACCAGAGCTTGGAACAAATGGACCTGGTGGACATATACAGAGTGTTCCACCCAACAACAGCTGAATACACATTTTTTTTCAGCTGCACACGGGTCATTTTCCAAACTAGACTACATACTAGTCCAGAGGTCATGCCTAAGTATATGCAAGAAAATAGAAATTATCCCTTGCACCACAAGGCCAGCCAACATTTTGGCCCTAGCCTTTCAAGGTCAGCGAAGACTCAGGACATAGGAGAACCTGTACTGTAACATCATGAAACTCAGGTGAGCTCCAAGTATTCTGAACAAGGAGATTATGGAGCCACAGAGGAAAGAGACTGAGGTTCTAAAGTGTGCCTGGGGAGAGTCACATTAAGAGAAAACTTTCTCTCAAGCTCTCACAGAGAGCAAACTGGTCCAGCATTGGCCGTGACTCATCCACATGGATGACACAGACAAAGGAAGTAAAGAATAATGTACAGGACTACAAGATAAACCCTGAGAGGACTTCACTGACCACATAGGAAATATGAAGTTCATGTGTTGGTATATAAGTCTTGATCTACCTAGGTCTTAACCATCCAGCAGAAAAGTATAAAAATGAAGTATACATCGTGAGGCCATAATATTAAGCTGAGCTGTAAATGGCTATGGTCGAAAATTTCTTTGAATAACTCCCTATGGTTGCAGAATGCTGGACTGTGTTGGATTGTGGTGTCAAGTTCAAGCACCTAAGTTAGTTGAATGTCAATGGAGTGCCCACCTTTGACAGGTGTAGACAAAGGAAGGGGTGTAGAAAGAAAAAATCATGATGTGTGTGTATAGACAGTACAGTTGGGATAGATAACGCTGTGCTTCTACATAATTCTATGAGAGGTAAGATCTGCACTAATGGTGGTTGGACAGGATATTGTGTCGGCTTCTAGTACTACGGTCATCCACTAGGAAAATAATTATTGAATTTTTGATATAATTCAGGTATAAAAAAATAAGTAAGCAGCCACACTCTTAATTCACTGAAAAGAGGTATCTGCTAAAATAATATCTGTAAATATAATATCATGTATGCACCTTATACAATACCAAAACATGATGGAAACAGTTTGCAATGTATTACTTTATCGAATCTGTATTGTTAAGGTGTCTTGAAACTGTCTGATTGACATTTGTAGTCCAATAAAATAAAATAAAAATAAAGAATGATAAACTTGAAGCATTGACATTGAAATGGATGCCACTTGAACATATACTCATAAATGAAATAAACCAGAGAAACATGAGCAAATGTCATATAGTCTCCCTAATATAAGAAATCAAAAGAAGAAATAGAAATAGAACTGTATAATAATAACCAACAAATTTATTCAGATAGTTAGGGTAAACTGAACTGCATATGTTGTAGGGTACTAATCAGTTTCTCTTCTGGATGGTTAATAACCTACATTCACAGATAAAATTTGGCGAAATGGAAAGGCTGCAAGGTCAGCCAACATTTTGGCCCTAGCCTTTCAAGGTCAGGGAAGACTCAGGACATAGGAGAATTTGTATTGTAACATCATGGAACTCAGGTGTGTCCCACATTTTTGGACCAAAGAGATTATGGAGCCACAGAGCAAGGCGATTGATGATCTATAGTGTGCCTGGGGAGAGTCACATGGAGAGAAAACTTTCTGTCAGGCTCTCACAGAGAGCAAACTGGTCAAGCAATGGCCGTGACTCATGCACATAGCTGACACAGACAAAGGATTTACAGAGTAAGGTACAGGATTATAAGATAATCCCTGAGGGGACTTCACTGACCTAATCAGATACAAAGCTACATTTTTTTGCTGTATAGGTCTTGCTTTGTCTTGGTCTTAACTATCCAGCGGAAAGGTATAAAAATGAGGTATATAAAGTGGGGCCATAATGATAAGTTGAGCTGTAAATGGCTATGGTCAACAACTTCTTCAGATAATTCACTATTACTGTGGACTGCTGGACTGTGATTGTGTCGCCAAGTTTAGGCACCTATAATGGTTTAATGACAATGTAGTGCCCGTCTTTGACAGGTCTAGACAAAAAAAGGGGGATACAAGGGAAGAACCATGATGTGTTTGTATAAACAGTACAGTTAGAATATGCAGTACTTCTGCATAATTCTATGAGAAGTATAATTAGCACTAATAGAAGTTCGACAAGATATTATGTCGGGTTCTAGTACTATGGATAACCACTAGGAAGATAACAAGGTAGAAAGTATTAATTATTGAAACTGCGCTATCATTCAGCTTTAAAAAATGAGTTAAATATATAGCTACATTCTCTTAATTCATTGATTAGAGACATCTGCTCTAATAGTGTCTGTAAGTAGAATATCGTGTAGGCACCTTATATTACAACAAACCACTACAAAAATAATATGAAATGTATTACTTATTGAATCTGTCCTGCTAATTTGATTTGAAACTGTCTCATTGGTATTAGTTATTCAATAAAATAAAATTTATAAATACATTTTATTTTTTTTTTTTCATTTTATGTATTTGGTGCAGGGTCTAACTACACAGCTTTGACTCATAATGATCCTCCTGTTTTTAGCCTCCCCAGCACTAGGATTACAGGTGTGGACCACCACCCCTGGCTTCAAATCACTGGCTCAGTTTGCTCCAGGGGCAGACCCGGGACCTGGGATTGAACCTTGGTTCCTGTGCTTGCCAAAGCAGACGCTTAGTCCACTGAGCTATCTTGCCAGCCCTAAAATTAAAAAATAGAAAAAAAAGAAATGGTGCTACAATGGAGCTACTCAGAGAAAATCAACTAAAAACACAGGTAATTGAAAGGGAGGGGCACATGTCCTGGTGCAAAAATCAATCTGAAATAAGAGACTTGTAGATCAAACAAACATAGATATAGGACTTATTCAGCCCACAGTCCTGCCAGTGGGTCACCCACCTGCTGGTATAATGGGACTGCCATACTAGGACTATTATAAAAACAGAAAACAAATTGACAGACTGAAATCTTACAGCTTACTCAAGGTGTACAACATAGACTTGAGACGAAGACTCCTTTCATCTTTTACCTTCCTCCAACCAGAGGAAGCTGCAGGCTGGCAGCAGGTTTGGCTGACACACATAGCTAGTGAGTGAACTGGTTCCTCATGGATAAGACACCATGGTTTGCTATAGTTTTGGCTTGCTTTATTTTGTTTATGGCCACCTGGAATGTCTAGGGACAACAAAGAGACTGCAGGAGCAAATAGTGAGTGGAACAGCATGACCCCTGAGACCAGTGGTTTGAGAGACAGAGGACTTAAGCATCCTTGCAGTGTGGCAAGTAGGAGGCTGGAACTCCACCCACAGGAAGGGAGATCAAAGTGGGACCAGGCAGCCCTGGGCCTTCTTCATGGCCGCAGCAGGAGCACAGTTAGTCCACAGTGCCTTACCCTACATTAATCTGCAATAAGCAGTGTGTGACAGAAGCAGGGAGTCAGTAAGGTTAGGAATCTCAGCAGAGGCCACGGTGGTGGTAGAGGCAGCAATGCTGGTGATGACGCCTCTCACCCCAACACCATTGCTTTGAGAGAAGAATGAGTAATTTAAGAAGGCTGGTCTTGAAGCACAGCAATGAGTGGGAAGTTGGCACTTCCCCTACAGGAGAGGACATCAAAGTGGGACTGGACAGCCTTGGGTGGCCATGGCAGGGGCACAGTCAGCCCCCAGCCCCCCACCCACCCTCACCCTGCAACATGCAGCACAAGGAACCACAGACATGCCAGTCAGTGGAAATGAAAAAGAGGCTTTTGTAGAACTATTAGGAGACAATTATACATGGAACTGGGAGCAGCCTCAAGCTGTCTGTCTGACAGCACCACAGCAACTTGGAGAGAGAAACAGAGACAAAAAGGGTAAGGAGCGGGTGGGCTGTAAAGGCACATACAAATCATTACTGACTTAAGACTCTGGCCTAGGATTCTATATCTGGAGGCCAAGATCAACCTTGCACAAAACACTAATTCTACTACAGGTCTGGCAGGATTACTCAACTATAAGACACCACAGGAACTTCCTTCCTTCCTTCCTTCCTTCCTTCCTTCCTTCCTTCTTTCCTTCCTTTCTTCCTTCCTTCCTTCCTTCGTTTCTTTCTTCTGTCTTTCATTTTTTTGTTTTGGTTGTATTTTTATTTTTGTTCTATTCATCTTTCTCCCTTTCCTCAACATTCACTTTTGATTTTATAATATTTTTATGTGAGTAAACATTGCCTCAAGTCTTCCTGTTTTGCTTTAATAATCTTTCACTTACTTCTTCATTCTTTATGTTCTGCCTCCTCTCTAGGTTCCCATAGCTTGTATGATTATTCTTTGCTCTCCAGGATTGCTTCTACTATACTTCCCATCATTTATCTGTTTCATGAATTTTATCCTTATCCCACTTAAATTTACACACCACAGGATAAAGTCACCCTACAAAGGGGGAAACTCTTTGCATGCATTTTCCTGAATTATGTTGGATTTGGTTATATAACTATAGATATTGTCCCTATAAAGGGACCAAATTAATAGTTACAAGATTTTGTCAGTTTTTAAGATACACTTGAGGCTTTTTCTGTTACTAATTGTACTACTTTACCCAGGATGTCATACCAGTTGTAATCAGTTGTTCTTTCTTCTATTATGACACTGATTTGTCAGGTCATAAATATCACCACAGTCCAGTAGCAAAATAAAGGGTGCAGGGCCACATACTAATATCTCACCTTAATAAATTGAGAAGGCAGGATCTTGAGACAGACACAAAACCAAGAAAATCCTACACCTAGAAGACATCTCTGAAGAACAGATGTTACCTAGGGAGGCCTTGACACTAGTGACAAAGCTATCTACTAAGAGAAATTTTCAAAGATCAACATAGAAAACAAAATGAAATGAAAAAAAAAAAAAGAAAATAACAACATGCAGAAGCAAAATCCAACTCCACACATGCAGCCCACACAGGACAAATCCAGGAGACAAGGAATTAAGAGTAAAATGGGAGCCATCCATCTGAAATTTCTGAAATGTTACCAGAAGTTCAAAAACAGGTACATAAGACTAAAGAGGAAGTCAGGTCAGAAATAATATCCCAGAACCATCAGGCTTTGTGGTTCAGGACTCCAGACTCGAACCAATATTTTTTGCTTAATAAGTAATTAATAATACTTGTGCTACTCAGGCCATTGTAAAGTGTGCTACTGAACTGTACCCATGAAGATGTCCATTTAGGAGAGAGACCATCAGAAATTAAAGAATTTTCCCAAAGTTTTGATGCAGGTATGAAAGGTTTGGAATTGAGCAATTCAGATGTGATTTGACAAGTGCGAATCAGTTTTGCCAGATAACAAATGTTTGAATCTGATGCAAGGACATCAGTCAAAGAAGATGCTTTTCACTTTTTCAGTTATGTTCCTTTTAATGGAAAGTTACATGAATTGGACAGATTAAGAGAAGGAATGGTTGATTTAGGTGTATGTAACCAAGATGACTGGATTAGTGCAGCGACACCAGTCATAAAAAATAAGATAGAAAATTACAGTGAAGGTGAAATCTGATTTAACTTAATGGCCATTGTATCTGAGTGAAAAATGATATATAAACAGAAGGTAGTGGAGTTACAAAGACAACTTGCAGAGGAACTCATGGATACAGATCAGGGTAATAATATGTCAGAAGTGCCAAAAATCAGATGCCTATTGAAGATGTACAAAAATTAGAAAGATACAAGATTGAAAATATCAGAAGGAAGCATAACTATCAGCCTTTCATTATGGAATTGTTAAATGCTTTAGCAGAATACCAGCAGTTAATACCACATCTAGAAAATGCAAAAAAAAGAAATATAGAATGCCAGAAAAAAAAAAAAGCCCACGAAGCCAAAGGAAGAGGATGATTTAGGATATGTACACAGCTGTGCATCTAAACTTATTCTCATGGAAATCATTAAGTCTAAGGAACTTTTAGCAGTGTCCTAATGGACTCACTGCACATTTGGCAAAAGTACCAGTGTAATCTTGTCTGTTATGTATGGATATATAAACTTTTGCCCACCTGCTTCATTTGCATGTAGTGATACAAAGAATGCTTGCACAAATTTGATTATTTGACAATGAAGCTGAGAACTCTTGTTGGTACTCTGGATACATACTGTAGTTATAAACCTTGGAACTGCACACATGATATTCTGTATCTGTTACTGTTCTAATTGATCTGAGTTTTTAAGCTTCAATTTACAAATGTCAGTTCTAAATTAAGTTGAATCTTCAGTTTCTTATCATTAAAGGAAAATTAATATTTCTGTCTTTGATGTTTTGAGGCTCGTAAAGTTCAATTTTCTTTCTTTTTTGTTTCATTTTTGTGGTTTTACTGAAGCACAAATAAACATGCACACAGGCCATCTACTTGTTTTCTTCTCTGCACAGCCTGGCATTGGGGTTGGTGACTCAGAAGGCGAGCTGGGCTGCCCTTTCCACGATGGCCTTGAGGTTCTTGGAGATGTTGGAAGCAATCTCTGTGCAATAAGGCTTATTGTGCATCAGTAGCACCTCCAATTTCTTAACACTGTGCATCAGGAACTTCCAGAAGCCACGTGGCAGCAAGTGCTTGGTCTTTCTGTTACTTCTATAACCTATATTGGGCATCAAGATCTGGCCCTTGAAGTTTCTCTATACCCTGTTGTCAGTGCCTCTGGGTTTCTGCCAGTTTTGCTTAATTTTGACATATTAGTCTGACTGCTGCTGGATGAACTTCTTGGTCCCCTTTTTGATGATGCTGGGTTACCCAAGGGGTCTGGGGGCCAGCATGGTGCCGAGTGGGAGATGGCTGCCACCTCCGTAGGTAGTGCTAAGGAAAAGCAAAATTCAGTTTTCTTATACCAATTATTTGATTTTCATGCAGATCATTTAAAAACAATGAAAGTAGTTTCTGGCAATTTTCACTGATACTAAAAGAAAAGGTAATAATTATTCTAATTTTATTTAAGCAACCTTTCTTGAAGAGTTTGGAACTAATTATATTTAGAAAAGTCTGGATACTACACATCAAAAGAAATTTTCAGGTTAAGAACAAATTGTAAATCTTAAAAGTGTTTTTGTGTTACTCTGCATTGGGCAACCTTTATTTAGTTTCTTAAACTGTGTCTTTATTAAAAATTACATGTTTGGCAGTTCTGTTTATTTGTTTAAGAATGGCAGTGGTAATAAGAGTCTGCTCATTTGAAAAACAATTGGTATAGTCCACAGTTTCTAAAAGTCATGCACAATTTGTTCATTACAGATTATATTTTTCCCCCCTTTGGGAGTTGCTATAGTTTTCATATAAATTAATATTTTACTGTATTCTTGTTTTTAAGCTTCCTTTCTAAGTTAAACTTTAAAGGAAATTCTATAAAGCTTTGTGTGTGTGTGTGTGGTACTGGAGATTGAACTCAGGACTGTGCTTGCCAGGTAGGTGTTTACCACTGAGCTATATTCTTGGCCCCAAAGCTTCTTTTTATAAAGGATGCAGTCTATTTTTTTCTTTACCGAACGCATTTTGAAAGTTGACATGTGGCCTTTTTAACATTTTATTTATTGTAAATTAAGCTCACCATAACTTATTTCCTTTAGTAGAGCATGTATCCATCTTCCAGCTTTAACTCATGATTATATATATATATATATATATACATACTTTAGGGTAGGGTCTATAAGGATGTTCAGGGTCTCATTACCAGCTTGGACTTGTAGTGATCTGCCTGTTTACAGCCTACCAAGAGCTGGGATTACAGGTGTGCTCCACCATGCACAGTCTCAAATGATGTCTCAGCATGTCCTGGGGTGGGGCCGGCACGGTAGGACCGGGGATCAAACCCCTGGCCCCTGCATCTGCTTGCAGTCACTTTAATCCATTGATCTATTTAGCTGGCCCTAACTCATGACTTTTAAAGGATATTTTACAGCTTACTAATTGTGATGTTATTAAATGTTTTAGAACAAATGGGAGGAAACCTTAGAGAAAATCAAGAGGAAAAATTAATGAAATATTTTTTGTATGTTATTTTTTTTTTTTAATTTTAAAATGGTTTCTTAAATTTATTTATTTTTTTTTAAACATAACACGAGGAAGGTGTTAAAACTGGTGTAATAGCTCAATAGAGTAAGTTTTCCAGATTTTGGGAGGGATGAAGAGGGAGATATTCAGAACCCTTCACCAGAATCCCCCCAGCTTGATCATAGTGGATTAAGGATGTGCTTCGTGGATGTGATTAGTCAATGACACCAGCCTGACAGATCTTTCTTTCTGCACCAAATCCCATTGAGTTATCTGGTCCCCTTGGCTGGCGAAGAACCATTAGGCGAGGAGCACTGGCATCATCCAGGGTGATGTTTTTCAAGCGATTGACCAACCGATCAGGTCGAGGGGCTGCAATAGCCTTAGGGCCCTCGCAGACTCGCCAAACATTACAGGCACTGCACTTGCCAGTGCGCTGGTTAAGGATCACTGAGAACTCCACCTCGTCTCCTGCCTGTAGCTCTATGCCATCTTGAACCTCTTTCACATGGAAAAAGAGCTTCTTGCTATCTCCTACTTCATAGTTAATGAAG
>PVKA01019345.1:0-42220 GCA_004027165.1 Ctenomys sociabilis | reverse complement strand
TAGGGAAAAAAGCTTATCCTGAACAAATATAAGAATATATAACAAAGTAGGACACAATACTTTCTGTTGATGGTATTATAAATTACATTATTAGGAAAAACTATACATCAAAATGTAGTAAAAGCTATAAAGAGTTTTGAAAGTAATTCCATTCATGACAATTTATCACAAAGAAACAAAGCAATTGGTATTCATTATAGAATTATCTATAGTAGCAACAAATTAAAAATAAATGCTTACCAAGAAAAAAATTAATAAATCATGGTAAATGTAAGAATATAATAAGGTTGTTGATTAAAATTTGTAATTACAAGCACAACACAATACATAAGAAAATGTTTATGGCATAGAGATTAAATAAAAAGGAAGAATATAAAATCATGCTGCAATGCAATTGCTATTTAACATGTGGGATAAAAACAGCAAGGAGATGTAAAACCTAAAAGGAAAAAGCAAATCCACAATGAAGTAGAAATGCACAGGGAAAAAGTATCTATCCAATAATAAATATTATATTTGAGCTGAGGAAAGGTGATTGCAACACTTAATGGAGGAAGAGCCAATATTTATTCAAATGTATGCTGTATAACTAAATACCTGAAAGCTTACAAATTTAAGACAAGTTTGTTGGTTCGCTCACAGCTCTGAGGTTGAAGTTTTGTTCTCAAGGTCACCGGGCCATGTGTACTGAAGGCCTGGGAATGATTGTTAAAGACTGTCATCTGTGCTCACGTGCACTCTCAGCTAAAGGACCACGTCACCTGGTGGCGTTCCAGGAAACAGAAGAGCTTCAGTTCTCCGGAGGTGTGGGCTTGGAACCAGGATAAGACCACTTCTGCTGAGGCTCTGTTCATCTCATTGGTTTTTTTTTTTTTTTTTTTTTTTTTTTTAGGAGCAGAAACAAACTGCCAATTAATTGTGCACCAAGAATCAAATTCAAAATAAAAAAAAAAAAAATTCATCTATTCTCTACTTTGTTTTCATGGTATGTAACTTCAATAGTACTGTATAATAAAAATTATACTGATTTGACAATCCAAAAACCAAAGAGGTTTGTCTTCCTCTTGCATGCTTTTTCTGTCTCCTGTCTGCCATGAGCTGTTTTTCCTCTGTGATGCCCCTTGCCCAAGCCACCCTGCCTTAGAGCCAGCCAACTATGAACTGAAACCTTTACAAACTGTGAGCCAAATAAATCTTTCCTCTCTTAGTTTGTGAGTGTTGGGTATTTGGCTTTTCAGAAAAGTAACTGAGACACAAGAGATTAATAATGTATTCTTTTGAGAAAACTATAGATAAACAGATATGTTTATTATTGCAGCAAGAAAGTGAAATTGGTGGAAAAGAACTTGCCAATATGTAGCAGAATTAAATATACATTTATTCCTTGACCCAGAAATCTAAATTCTAAAACTCTGCACTGAAAACACAGTGGGTGGTGGTTGGTATCTACTGGTGAAATTTTGCACAAGAATGTTCATTATTCATTAAAATACAATTTGTATTCATTTTCATTAAAATACAATTCATAATAGCTAAAGATAATAAGCAGACATATGCTCATCAAAAAAGGAACTAAACGAATAAACTATAGTAAACACACTGGAAAATATATACATCATTAAAAAAAAGAAAATATATACAAATTTAACATTAAACCTCCCCAAAAAAAAAGAAAATCAGTCTAATATTTATAGAACAACTCATCTAATACATATATAGTTGTTTACTTTCAAAAGAGAATGAGATATAATATAAAACTAACAAATTTTCTTCTTTGTGAAGGAGAAATAAATAAGACGAAGAGACCAATCAGAGAAGTTAGACCATTCTCAATAAACTAACTTCCTAGATATGTTTTGACGAGATCGGGCGCCATCAGGGTGGCATGGCCTTAGACGATGTGTTTTGAACCATGTAAGTATTGTGTATGATTATAAAATACAATTGTATGAAAGTAAAAAATTGTATCTCACAAAATTCAGGAACAAGGGCCTGCCAGACAGCTCAGAGGATTAAAGTGCCTGCTTCAGTAGGGCACAGCGGGCTGGGATTTGGTATCCGGTGCGTGCCTGTAATCCCAGCACTTGGACGGCTGAAAACAGGGGAATCACTACAAATGTCTATGTAGTGAAACCTGTAAACTCTGTACTAAATACATATAAAATAAAAATAGAAAAAAAATGAAAAAAATATATTAGGAGCAAATAAGACCTACCATAAATTTAGTTTCTGGCTCAGTCAATAAAGAAAACTGATTTCAAGTAGGGAAAAAAAAAAAGTT
Source organism: Ctenomys sociabilis (assembly GCA_004027165.1). Classification (NCBI taxonomy): domain Eukaryota; kingdom Metazoa; phylum Chordata; class Mammalia; order Rodentia; family Ctenomyidae; genus Ctenomys; species Ctenomys sociabilis. Next base: position 39,939 of record PVKA01019345.1, on the reverse strand, counting down.
TTTGCCATAAGCAGCAAGGCTGAACCAGATCAAAACAGAGTCTTGTCTTCAATAAATAAATTTGTATCTAAATTGTATGTAAAAATCAATGTCATGTGTGATTTTATTTGAATCCAGACCCAAAGAAACCAACTGTAAGCAAGCTATTCTATGAGTGAAGAAATGTGAACAAGAATTTGATATTTTAAAATATTAATGATTACATCTAATGTTTTAGGTATGATAAAATAATGTGGTTTTGCTTAAGAGAATCCTTACCTTTTAGTCAAATTGCTGAAATAGTTATAGATACAATTATGCATTGTTTTTCTTATTTTTAAATTAACCCTATTCTGACTTTGTGAATTACAAGGCAGCACAAAATCACAGTAAAAATCATAATAAAGACCAATATGGAGAGGATATGTCAGCCTTAACGGGCATAAACCCACTTTCAAAAGAGACAAATGCTAACAAAATTCTCCAATTTTTCTCCAGGGAATATTTTCAATGTAGAAGTGAACTAAACAAATGTCCCTTCATTTATAACCTTATAAGCTATTTCTGCAAGAAAAAAGAATTTTAAATATTTTATTTAATGTCATCTCTGGGAAAATTGGAACTACATGAATTGTATCTCTCTTATCTATCTCTCCTCTGCTTCTTACTACTCTTTTTATGTATATTCCCTATTGCTTAAGTCTCTCTTCTACTTTTTTCATGTTAGCCATTCTTTTATGGCATGTATATCTTTACCAAATAAATTCACTTACAAGGAAACTTTACTAAGTAAGCACATTATAAATGCACACTGAAGCAGACTTCAGGAGTTTGACCTATTAAAAGCAAAATTCAACTCTACTAGTTACTCTGTAGAGCAGTTTTTTAGTGGTTATCTTTTGGTATATGTAGAAAGATTCAATCATAAAGTCCTCACATGGTCCAACTGTTAAATAACTCAGCATAATAAATTTAGCTATTTTCACATGAAGCACTGATGCGCAAAAATAATTTCCTGCTAATCAGTAATAATGACTATCTACCCAGTGAGTCACCGATACACTTTAAGGAGAAGACTGTGCTAATGCGTGAATAATTACTGACCTGATTAAATGTCCGATCCTCCTCTTGGAAAAAAAGTGCACTTCATTTAACAATTCAGCTGCATATTGTCTGCACGATAAAAGCAAGAAGTAATTTGGGTAAGTAATTCTCAGCTACATTCTGTTAGGCAGTTCCCAAAAGTAGGAGATTTCCCTCTCTCTCAAATATTTCAGGAACATACATTTTTCTTTGCCTTCTATTATTAATGTGTTACCAAGTATATTCTAATATGTTTCCCTACAGGAAAGGAGGAAAACGAATTAGAGGAAATGAAGTAGACGATAGAGTTTTATCTAAGATAAGAAGGCATGGGGTTCGGAGAAAATGCTAGTAGAGTTTAGCCCTCAGTTCCTTCACAAAGCTGTATTTCAATTCTGTTAGTGAGGGAAGTCTTTGTAGGAAATTAGAGATGCACAGGATTCCAGATATTTAGGGAAGGCCAAGTTGGAGTGTAACAACAAACTGAGAACTATTATGTCAGGTTACAATTGTTTATAATCGAATTGTTACTTCTATTTGTTTCCCTAAAATTTATCTTCCATTAAGCAAAAGAGAAAGCTGTTTTACTCTCCAGAAATGTCTTGACATTGCAAATTGAATCAGAGATACGAAGAGAGCTGCAATCTGAAAAGGATAACAATGCCCCTTTCTTTGTGAATAAGTGTGCTGAGATTGTGAATGCTGTGTTTAACAGCTGGATAAACACAGGGAGTCACAGAAGTTATTCTTAAAATTATAATTTACCCTGCAGAAATAGTTTTCATCCTGCAGTAAGTCTGTCGGGACAGCATCCTAACAGATCTTGCTGGTCATCACTGTTTAAAATTTTCAGTGTTATTAGTAGGTGGGAGAATCAATTCACAATCATTTGTAGGACATGGTCATCAGAGCCCTTTTCTTTTTGGAAGGAAATATTTGTTACTAGGATCCTATCTGCTCATCACTGTATAAATATTGTCATAGAAAGAGATGTGCATAATGTGGTAGATAGATGATAGATAGATAGAGAGATAGATAGATAGATAGATAGATAGATAGATAGATAGATAGATAGATAGATAGTAGACAGACAGACAGAGAGAGAGAGAGAGAGAGAGAGAGAGAGAGAGAGAGAGAGAGAGAGATTCCATATTGTCAGAGTTTAAAGTGATAGAAAGTGTCCATACCACTGACATTTTAGGAAAAAAACTGATGGGTATACAAGGCCTTCAGGAATAACCCAAAACCTTTACTATAACTCTGCAAAGGGATGAATATTTGCACAGAATGCTGAGTTTGGACTTAATCAAACTGAAAATGGTGCAAAAGCTAGAGCCATCTCATCTGAGGGATGCTGTCCTTATATCAGCTCTGTCTAATTCAAGCCATTCACTTTACTTTTATGGAGGAAGGTGAAGCTATCTCAGTACTCTCTAAATAGGAGAGGAATTCGAGTTTGGAGCCCATTAGGCAAATGTAAGTTGTTTGTACCTATGTGTTAACTCCTGACTTTAATCTTTTAAACTTTCAACTTCTCACTTATTGAATGGAATTCTCACATATTATGACAAAAAGAATACTAAGTTCCCACTGTATTGCCATAATGATTTGCTCAGAAGCTTCTGTTCACTTGAGGATTACTTCATAATATAATAATTATTAATTCCGATGACTCATGGCCATTCATAAAATGGTCACATAATGATCATAATGTTATGTTTAGAAAGATAAACTAGTAAATAATACATTTTAAATTAATTTCAGTCTCAAATAATTTAAATGTAAGGCCATCACAAATAAAAGGTAACTTGGTTTAGCAAGAAAATTCAGTAAGTAAGTGATTGAAGTCACCTGCTTCTACTAAATTGAATATATCAGGCACTACTTTGCCAGCATCATAATGCTTACTAAAATGTTTAATCCAATATGAACTTATTCTACTTCTTATACAGTTTCTTCTGTAATAGACTTTGCTCAATTTGCCTGGATTTAGAACAAGCGAAAGAGATTCTGAATGCTGCATGCACAATGGAAGAAGAAAATTAACCAAGGTGTTCCTTCACACAGCTGTAGGCAAGCTAATTACATAATGAAATGCTGAGACTATGTCTCAAGCTGTACCTCAAGTATGCACTCAAGCATGCTTGAAAGCCAACTGTGAAGAGTGGACATTGTTATGGTTCACATTGAGAACGGCCCCTAGAAGCCTCATGCATTCACAGTTGCAGTGTTGAAAAGAGGCAGATCACAGGAGGATCCACGCTCCTGTGTGGATTCATTCTGTGGTGCACTGTGGGAGGGAGCCCTGTCAGCAGAGGCAAGACACTGGGCTGTGACCTCAGAAGACATCTCCCACCCTGCAGCTTCTCTCTTCTCCCTCTGCCTGCTCTTGTAGCTTGCTAACCATAGACTCAAGTAAACTAAGATAAACCTTTCCTCTCAGTTGTGGACATCAGGTACAGTGTTTCAGTGACAACCACAGTGACTAAAACAGACATGAATAGCAGAACCCAGATCACCTTGTCAATGACCTTTTGACTTTGATGTCACAACTTCAAGATCCCCTGTGCAGAATAGAATAACTTCCTTCTCCCCTCTTCTGTACAGCCTGTGTGAAGAGGCATGATGACATCTCCACACACACAGAGCCCTCAGCAGCCTTTTTGGTCATCCAACCAGAAAACAGCTACTCTCTTCCCCTGCCCTAAGAATTCCCCTACTAGTAACCACTTGGGAAGATCTGAGCTTTCCCCTAATGACCTTTCTGCTCATCAAACTCACAGTAAAGGTTTTTCTTTTAATTTTCTTTGTGCAGAAGCTTGGTGACATAATGTAATCATCTGTGTACCTCAGGGAGCCACTCCTTGCTGGGGATCCATCATACCATGATGATTCTGCATATAAAGATTAAATTTATTTCTTGTTTGACTTCCATGTACAGCAAGACTCAGTACAGACTCCACAGGGCAGGACTGGAATTGCTCAGGGTTGGAGTCCACTGGCATGTCTCTGGGCTAGTTCTGAACCCAATTCTTAAGGTCTTATATACCATGAGACTTTCCTACCCAGTGAGCCTCTGAGTTGAGATAGGTCATATAAATGCATTTGCTTTATCACTGGAATGAAAATATAGCAGTCCCACTGAAATTGCATTATCATTACTCATTCTTCCTTCTAGTTGGAATTACTAACTTGATGAAGTTAGCCTTTGTGGTGCTGCAGGGACATATGGAGTCCCTTTGTCCTTCTCCTGAAGGCCAGAGTAACTGCACATGGACATTCTTAGGTACAGCAACATGTAAGTATGGCCCAGAGCAGGAGGAAAGGGAGCATATATCCATGACAGGACTCTGCAATTATATTTTGACTTTCTGGAGAAAGATATTGACTTACAATTGTAGGTTGACATTTACTTAAAAAAAATACTCTTTAAGTCTTTATGTGCTTCCAAAAATGATTTGGGAAATAAAAATTGAAGTGGTAAAATTTAAAGTATATTTTTAAAAGACTTACCAAAAATCTAAAAATTGAAGTCAGTGAGAAATGGGGAAAAACAGAATTATGCCTGAGCACTTTAGGTCAGGAAAAATCTTTATGGTGTTATGAAATTTTTCTGACCACTGAAAGAAAGATAGGAAAAACCAACAACTGCACTGTTTGTATCATTAAATTTCACAAAACTGATTGTTACCTGACAAAGCTTCCCTGATACAAAGTCTAAAAGGAACCAGTTGTGGGCAAATTGGGAAAGTTCCTCTTCGGATCAGGGCAGGTTGCTCTCAGAACCAAGTTCAGAGGCAGAGGGCCAGAGGGCTAGCTGCACAAATGCACACTGCTGGCTAAGACAAAGAGGCCTCTGGCTCTGCCCTTGAAATCTCTGTTTGTATCTCTTTAGAAATGAGCTATTGCTAGCTATTTGTTTGGCTCCCATTATCCCTTGCATGAAAAGTGTATACTTTATGTGGAGATGAAAATTAGCACAATTATAGATTTAGGCCGATAATTTTATATGTCAATTTTTGATGGACCATACTGAACATGGGCTCCGGGTGTCCCTGAAGGTGCTTCTAGATGAGAACTAAAGCCAGTGAAGAGAGAGGAACTTGCCCATTTTTCTTGCTTCAGTGCTTGTTGGACTGGGACATCGATCTCATTTCCTGCCCTCAAGCTAGGATTTACTGCATTGGTTTCTTAGGTTCTCAAAATGAAAAGGCTTTCAAATGGCCTTCAAAATGAAAATGAAGTAGTTATGCCATACACAGGCCTAGGGCCTGGGTCTCTGGCCTATAGACAGCAGAATCAACTTCTGTAAATTAACTGAAACAATTCCTCCTAACTCTCTCTCTCTCTCTCTCTCTCTCTCTCTCTCTCTCTCTCTCTCCCCTCCCCTCCCCGCCATCCCAATTTATTTCTCTGGAGAATTCATCCTAATGCACTTCTCAATCTAATGAAAATAGTACAAATGACTTAATATCTAAAATTGCACTCACCTTATTACAACAGAATGTTGTCCTATTATCAATTGTATTGATACCTTCAATTATAAAAAGAAGAAAAGAGGAGATAAATGTTCATCTTACTAATAGCTTTGACACTCCCTTCAAAAACTGAGGGAGCAAGAAGCTTAAAAACATAGACCTAACTGAGATCTACTAACACGGAAGGATTTCATTTTCTAATCTGTCGGTTTCCTTTTATGATGCATTTCAATTCAGTACTTGTAGAGTGCATATTCCTGATGGACTCAGAATGTTCTAGGAGATATGAGGGTGAAAGGAAATATGTGGAATGCTTTTTCCTTTAGAGAAATTTTAAGCTGTTATGAGAAACACACATAGATGTTTTCAAATGAATGAAATTGATATATAGCAAATGAATAATACAAATGAAAAACCAAAAGAAATAAGACTATAAGGCAACAACTCATAGAAGATGTAGGATTTCGACCAGACCTTGAATTAAAGTTGGTGAAATGCAATATCAATCAAGATATAACAGCAGGCTGCTGTTAGAGATTAGTTGACAGCACAAGTAAGGGTTGTAATTAACTTTAAATAAGAGATAAGGATACACAGTGGTGTGAGAAGGAAGTACAAAATTTCCCTGGATTTGTAAGTGTATGTAATTTATATATTGAATGTCACCACATAAATTCTCCTACTATAAACTGAGACCTTGCTTTGTTCCCAAACCTTTGCACGTCTGCTACAATTGCAGAGCTAAATTTTATTTCCTTTCCACACTGACTGGCAGAGTGAGTCAGAAACCCTGGCACGCTCTGAGGGCAAGGCATGTTTTACTTTTGCTTGAAAACATTAGCAGCTATTAAAATAATTCTTTTCATTTTGTCTGTTATACAATGGACAGGAAATGCATGGGGGAAAAACACATATACCGAGCATCCATTAGTCATTTCACAGCTGGGGAGAAATGAAACCCTGCTTTATCAATATAATTGGCTTATTATATGAGACTGACTCCACTCCAGACCCCTGTTCTTACTGTGTAAAATAAACAACTCGGTTCTCGTATCCCTATCATGCCACATCCCCTTTTGCAATATTTATGTTATACCACTAAAGATAATACACATATTTTGTAGTTTAAACTATCACCTTATTATTCATGTATTAGTCACATGAGTGGCCACTGCAGGTCGGATGCTCTTACAGTGATAAACTCAGAGACAGAGGCCCAGACACAGCATCATGTGCATCCCAATGAAAGAAGACAGAACCCACAAAAAACAGATGATCTCAGGCTATGGCTATCGTTTAAGAGGAAGAAGACAGGGCCATCTGACAGAGGCAATGAGCAGAGGACAGGTCCCTCCCTTAAGAAGATGGCCAGAGAATCACTCAGGAGGTATGCTGGGGAATAGCCCAAAGGATGGAAAGAAGCAGTAGATGGAGGAAGAGTCAGAGGGAAAACACTGCCGGCCAATGGTACAGTGATTGCAATAGTACTGAGGGAGCTGCAAAGAGCCTGATGTGCTCGAAAACCAGAAGAGGGAATTTGTAGCTTGGGTAAAGAAAGTGAGAGCAACAGACTGAATGCATTTGGAAGATAGGAAGGAATCCCACCATGTAGAACATAGAGGACTTGCTCAGAGTATCATTTAGTAGAGAAGAGAGCAAGTGCTTAAAGATTGTAGGAGAAAAATATGGCCCTCATACAAGATTAGAAAAATTTTCCTAAATTCTCATCCTTACTAACTCTATATGCTGATATCTGTGAATTAAGCAAGTGCACTGAGGATAATAATGCGTAATATTAAAACCATGCTTGAAAGACCTGTCATTTTAGTCTTCTAACTGAGTACTGCTTCTACTGCCATATCAATTATTGCTTTAAAGTAAATGTTTGTAAGAAAAAAAAAAGAAGTAATGAAAGAAAAATAAGAGACAAAGGGGAAAAAGAAAAAGTTCTTCTAAAACCCTACTGTGTTGACCAAAAAAAAAAAAAAGGAGAAAAACTATACTCTCCTGTTTGTGCAGTTCTTTAGTAAAGAATCTTATTTCCAACTAGCTATTTTATTTTCTTTAATTAATTTTCTTTTCCAGACAGGGTTTTACTATGTTGTCAAGTGCTTGAACTGAATTGACTCTGAAGCTCAGGCTGGTCTTGAACTCACAGTAATCCTCCTCTCTCAGTATTTCGAGTGGTGGGCTTACAGGCTTTTGCTATCACACCTGACTAAAGTAGCTATTTTAAAATGTGATCTTTCTGAAAGACAACATGAATTGAAATTTCATATTCTTTTTGTCCTGGAGTTTTTCCAAGAATGTATACAAAATGAATCTAGGTGAGAAACTTCCAATCTATTGCTCAACTAAAAGAGACATCAATCATTTACTGGGTCCTCCACTGTTCCAGGCACTGTATGTCCAAAAGACCATGAAAGCCACAGTTTCTGCCCTCGGGCAACTTACATGCCATTTGAACCCTCCATACATGGACAGACAGAGAGATATAGGATTACAAATAGCTGTGTCAGTCAAGGGTCTTAGAGCACAAATTGTATGCACTGTTTTTAAAACAACTCAGGGAGGATATAAAGATAATTGTCCTGTCATTTTATGTCAATATGTTGCATAAAATGGTTAGAACAATGTTCATTTTTTAAAGAGATTGGATTTATAAAATAATATTCCCAAAGTTAAAGTTTCTTCTTTGCTTTTTTTTCAAGGAACTTAGAGGCTGTGCTGAAGGTTTGCCCAAAGAAATGGAATTATAAAAGGTCTATACCACCACCCTCAATCATTTTTGTCAGTAGTGGTTGGCAGAGAATTACCAGACTATCTAATGGTAAACAGAAAGGTGGAATTTGTTTTCCTGATAGGGCACAACAAATTATCAAACACATATGTAGTGTTTCCTATATAATAGTTATACTAAATAGTCTCCTTATACTCTGTAGTAACTCTCTGAGCTAAGTCACTGATCCCAATGGTTGATAAGGAAGCTGAAACAGAGGGTTTCCTAACTTGATCACTGTCACCATATAATATTTAATCAAACATGACGAAGAAATGCACAAGGAAACTCTTGCAGCACAGGTTTTTTTAATTATTAAATATCAGTCTCAATTTAGGAGTAAATCAATGACACCAAAAGGGTACAACAATCAGGTGGAAGAGTATGGTTCGTGCCTCAGTGCTAACAGTGAAAATGTCTAGGAAGCTATAAATATGAGGGATCTTATACAGGGTGGTTGCCCAAACTTCTATAAAACACTTATATAACAAATGGAAAACCAAAAGGAGTAACAGTAAATGTGTTCATTTAGGAAACCTAGAAGGTAATAACATAGCTGGCACAATTTAGAAACTGGAGTGAGGGTTAATTGTAGTGAAAAATTATGGAGTCTAGACAGAGAGCATAAGTCGATAAAGATTTCACTAGGAAGTTACTCACAAGTGACGGCAAAGCATTTAGGGAACCAATTTTGAGTTTTATGCCAAGTACTTTAAACCAAGGTGACGTTTCTATGCTTTTCTCAGATTTAAATTTGACTTCAGAACAGGGAGCAAGAAGACACTGTGCTCCGCCTTCAGTTGACCTGCAGCAGCTGTGTCCACGACTGGGCCTCCGAGGTGGCGGGGTCAAGCCACAGCTAGCATGACGTCTCGCTCATGCTGAGCTGCCCATCTGCTTTCTGAGGCTAAGAGTGCTGCAGTTCACAGAAAGAGCACAGCCTTGGTCCCCAAATCTAGAAGTGGAAAACAGACATGCAAAAACTGATGGATGGTTTCACTTCAGTCCAATGCAGAACAGAAACAGCGGAAGAGAGAAGGGAGGGAGAAATGTTGACCAGAGACTAAGAAAAAGGCCTGCTCTTCCTCAGATAACTTGCTGGTTCTTCACTGTTTTCATTCCTGAGTCTTAGAGGTTAACCCCACAGAGATCATCTGTGTCACTGTGTAATGCGTTGCTATATACCATTAATGAGGACAAAGCAACCACGGACTACTTTCTCCTATTCTTGCCTCTTAGAAGACACGCAACAGTAGTTGGTAATTGCTGTTGATAGAGCTTACTCCAAAATCACAGGGATGGTCATTAATTTTTTTAAGTTATTAATTTAAATATGATATTCTTACTACCTTCCTTCTCACAGAAAAATGCAAAACAATAACAAAAATAACTTATCTGCCTTGAAGAAAAATCAATTTAAACTTCTTTGATCAAACAATAGTTTCACATAAAAATAATGTAATACAGAAAAGAAAGAAGAAGAGAAGTAGGAGGAGCAGGAGGAAGAGGAGGAAGAGGAAGACCAGAGGTACCATAGGTTTCATATTCCATGAAGACCATCAGGCAAAAAAAGATGGCACTGTATCAAACTCATGACCTTGTGTTCACCAGGCAGACACTGTGCCTCTGAACTATGTCCCCAGATCTGGGTAGATAGATGTGGACCAAGCACCCTCACTTCATTTCAGAAAGGCATCAGCCTCTGAATAATCTGAATGCAGATTCATTTCCAAACCAAAGATTTTATTTTATAGACATAACCTGGATTAATGCAGATATTTTGGGGCCAACATGTAATTTGTTACCCACTTCTATACAGGATTTGTATTTATATAACAGAAAAAGAATATTGTCCCATGTGTGAGATGTATAACAACTTACTACTTGCTTGTTCAACAACACTGTATCATTTTTGTATATTCCAAAGGAGATCTATGAAGTATGCATTTGCATGATTTCTTTCAAATTCTGTATCCAGGACAAGAATACTTAGCTACTATTTACAATTCCCAAAGTGCTTCCTTTTTTTAATTTTTTATTTATTTATTTATTTTGTATTTTAAGGAAGGGTCTACAAAGTGTTCAGGGTCTCACTACTAGATCAGATTCATAGAGAGCTGGGATTACATATGCAGTGCACACCACCACACTCAGTCTTCACTTCCTTTTTACTTATTTTGTCTCTTTTACTTTCTGGTCATCCAGTAAAAAAAAATGTCTGAAAATATTTAAGTTCTTAGTCTTCTTTGATTTTTCTATTAGCTCAATGGATAGTCAGCAACCAAAATAAAATTGTGCAAAAACCTCAAGGTATTATTTCAGGCCTGAGGAGCCTACCAATTATGCAGACCTGCAAGACCCTCACCACACAAGTGCTTCCTTTTGCCCTGTCATGCAGTGAATTTGCCATTATCTCTCTGAAACAGCTTCCAAGATTTTCAAAATGATTGCAATTTTAAATCACAAATGGATTGTTTACTTTTTCATAAAATGTCTAGGAAGACCCAGTCATCAAATGCTATGCTATTCACAAAAGCAGAACATATTATTTCTAAAATAAAATATTCCTTAATCTCTAGTGACAGCATTTTGTTTGGTATATTTATGCACTTAGCAGCTGGCTTCAACTAAATCTAGTCAGGAGATGAGGGTCCTCCCCAGTTTAAAAAGACTGACAGTAATACGGTACTGGGGGTGCCTGACACCAGACAGCCCTCCAAGCAGTTTCCTGTGCCAGTCTCTTCAAAGTTCACAAGAAAACAAACTCATGTGCAGATTAGTTAAGTCTTCTTATATAGAAAATAACTTTACCTATCATAGAGAATGTGGATAAGGTGAGGGTGTTAGTGATACTATCTGCTGCCCAATTTACAACCATTTCTTGGTGCTCTTTTCCTGTTAAATGTTGCTAACAGACTTGCTTAAATAAATGCATTTTGATAAGGAAATTGTTCTATTTTGTGGAAATAGGATTGGCGAAGCTTACTAAAATGAACTACTCTCTATCAAGTACGTATAAAGAACAGCCTTTTGTTTTTATGTTAACAAATATTTAAAATATTCAGGTTCATTTATTTTCTTTCTTTTCATATAAATTGTGATCTATGTCATAGAGCATGCTAGTTTGTAAGAGGGTAGAAAGCGGTGTGGGTTGTTATTGTTGGCGGTGGTGGTGGTGGTGCCTGGGATCAAACTCAGGACCTCGCACTTGCCAGGCAGGCCCTTACATCACGGAGCTATATGGTATTACCCGAGGTCATATAACCGTGTAAATCCATTGTTGTTTATCATAGTATCGTTTCAAGACTACTGGAACACATTTTGAGGAATTAACAAAATGCTTTCTTTTTTTTGCTTGTTCGTTGGTTTGTTGCTATTTTAATTTTAAAACTTCTTGGAATATAGCTCAGTGGCACAGTTCCTTCCTGGAAATAAGTACAAAGTCCTAAGTTCAACTCCCATTAGGTACCAAAAAAAAAAAAAAAAAAAAAAAAAAAACAGCCACTTTAAATCTTACGGGAAGACGTCTGTTTCTGATTCCAGAAGAGAATTTTGATTAGACAAAATTGATCAAGAAAAGTAAACTCCTCTTGAAATGATTGTTTTAACTAAGAACATTTGAAGATTTGGGCCAAATAAATCTAAAGGGAAGTCTGAGGACGTCCATGGAAAGTTTCCCCACTGACACATGGGAGGATCTATACGCTGACGTGTCCCATCTGCATCTAGAACTCGAGCTACAACTGTCAACCTGGGGTCTTAAGGGGACCAGGCTGGGAAAGCACAACACACAGAGGAAGCAGAAGAGGAAAACGGAAGGTCCCTGGGTTCTTCATGACATTTTAAATTAACCACCTCTAAAGCTGCCTATCATAGCACATTCATTATGTAAAGCTGCGAATTTTACTGAACTCAGATTATGAAGGCTGGAATTTCATCTATGTTCAGCTAAAAGCTACCTAACTTAGAAAAATAAACTTTATCTACATAACTATATTAACTAGATTACATTAAGAGCTTATTTAAAATAAATCATACACTGAAAAGAAATTTAAAAGATATTTTACTATTTATCAAATGTTCCGTAGCATGCATGGCTTTAGTTTTTGTCAGAAGGGCACTTAAAATATTTAATACATGTTAATATACTTAAGTTTTTCATACTCTAAAACTTTAGGTGAAAAACAGGCTTAATTCTCTCCGTGACATAGAAATGCAGATGTGCAGAGAAGAAAGTCACGAAGTTCTTCCTGCAAAGAACCCTCCCATACTCTACGGTGAATGTAAACTGGAAAACCACAGTCCCCAGGTTCTTAGAATATTGCTGGAAATTCAGAAATACACAACCTCACTGTGATTCTCCTGTTAGAGTAAAGTTATAAGAGGGTCGTATGACAAGAGGAGCTCTGATCCAAATATTTTGCATAGGCAGACCCATACCTGCTTTCTAGCTTCTGAATGTAAAATCAGAATAGGCATGTGTGCACTTTATGAAAGTCACATTGTATTAATAATAATTATATAATTATTATAGCTATATTATTACTGTTATTATAATACTAATAATTATATCATAATAATAATGAACTGTATTCCCATTTATACAAAGTCACAAACTAGGAACACCCCCAAAAAAGCTACATAAAGGCATAAGTAGTCTCTGCAGGATTGACCTTCAGCAAAACCTAGAACGGAAAAGTTAGTGACACAAATAAGTGGCCCAGCACTTTCAGCTATGAATTCATGAATGTACGAGTCCACCAATGAGTGTAGCAGATCCACCAATGGATCACCTTTCACAAACCACGCCTCTGCACCCATGAGGCCTTGCGAGGAAATTTTAGATCTAAACCTTAACGGATGGTTTTCTGCGGTCATCTGTAAAGTGGGTAGTAAACTCAGGCTTGATTGATAAGATGGATCCGTTCAATACGTCCCTCCAAACCGAAAAGTGGTTGCTCTTATTCTGTGGCCAAAACAAGAAGTAATTCTGGGAGAAAAATGGAGGTTATTTGTTCAACACAGAGAAAGCATCAGCAGATCTGGTCAGCTGCTTTGTAAAGAAAGATTTGTTGTTGTAATAAAACACAAAACATAAAATGCTCTGTATTAATCATTATTAAGTATGCAGTTCAATGGCATGACACATAATATTGTATCATCACCATTTATATTTAGAACTTTTCATGTTATTGAAACTCTAGAACCCTTAAGCAATAATTATCCACTTTCCCCACCACCAATCCCTGGCAACACCACTTTCTGCTTTCATGATTTTGACTACTCTCAGTGCTGCATGTAAGGGATGTCACATAGCACAGAATTAGTTCTTCTCTTGGCAGGAATCCTTCACATAAGATGATTTCCTCAAGGTTAATCTATATAGTAGCATGTGTCCTAATTTCCTAAGGCCATAGCATTATACTGTTTGCACAGACCTTTGCTTATCCATCCATTCTTTGATGGATAATTGAACTGGTTTCACATATTAGTTATTGTGAATAATGCTGCTAGGAACATGGGTGGATATGTATCCTTTCCAAAACCTTCTTTTAATGGTTTTCTTTGGGAGACTATCTAGCCATAAGGGGAATTGGTAGAATGTACACTGTGTATTCTTAATTTTTCTCACAGAAAAATCATAGCATCTTCCATGGCAACTGTATCATTTTACATTTATACCAATACAATGCAAGATTTTCAGCTTCTCTAAATCCTTGGCAGGACTTATATTATATTCTAGAATTTTTATGCTAGCCATCCTAATGGGTCTAGAGTGATGTATCATCATAATTTTAATCTAGATTCTTTAGTTATTAGGATTATTGAGCAATTTTTCAGGTGTTTGTTGATCACTTCTGTATATTTGGAGAATATTTACTAAATTTCTTTGTTCATTTTTTAAAGTTTTATTTTATTTTATTTTGAGGAGTTAAAACACAAACAAAAACAAAGAAAAAAATACAGGGTAACATACAACAATATATATGTTACAGATTTTCCAAACAGCAGTAGCTAATTGACAATGGCTGCTATGTTATCTATTTTTATCATCAAACCTGTTGCTCAGATGAACAGATACACTTATACAAGACTGGGGAAATAAGTGAACATTGACACTTTCAAGAAATATTAATTTTTTCCTTATCTTTTTTGTTTTAACATATTTTAAAGAGAGTATAATAATTGATAAGACTTCAGAAGCAGTGCACATTTAGAAAACCAAGGTGAAACATGGTCAACCAATGAGTTTTGTGTAACACATTGCTGTCCTCAATGCAGTTGCTCAGACTGCAGATATCAGCATAAAGAGTTGTTCAAGGTGAAATTCTAACCATTACTGGCTATTTTCATAAAACTGATAAATTATTTGTACAATTACCTCAGCCATCCTGTATATATACTTGCATGTTTTCACCCTTCCTTTTTCCCTATCTTTTCTTCTTCCTCCCAACTTCATTGTTCAATCATTCATTTCAGTTTCTTTCCATTTTACTATATCTATCATAACTTACAGGTTTTATTTATTCTCCCAGGTTCTTACACTAGGAAGACAATATGATATTTACACATGTGGGTCTGATTTATTTCACTTATGAGTGTAACCTCTAGTTGTACCCATTTGCCTATACAGTCCTCAAGTTTGTATTTCATTATAGCTGAGTAGTGCCCCGTTGTATAAAAATACCATGTCTTTTTTCAACTATTCCTCCGGTGATAGGAATTTTGATTTCCAGGATTTGGCTATAACAGATTGTCCTGCTATAAATATGGGTGCACATATAACACTGTCATATGATATTCTTGGGGTTTTTTGGAAAATATGCAGAAGGGGAATAGCTGGATTGAATGGGATTTCCAGTCCTAGTTTTTTGAGGAGTCTCCACTGATTTCCATAATGGTTGTACCAGTCTACATTCCCACCAACAGTGGAGAAGAGTCCGTTTTTCCCCAAAGCCTTTGCAGCATTTGTTGTGATAGCCATTCTTTCTGGAGTGAGATAGTGTCGCAGTGTTGTTTTAATTTGCATTTCTCAAATGGCCAGTGCTGTGGAACATTTATTCATGTATTTGCCACTTGTATTTCTTCCTCTGAGAAGTATGTATTCATCTCACATGTCCATTTTTGAATTGGTTATTTGAATTTTTGAGCTCTGCTTTCTTTTAGTTCTTTATATAATTTAGATAAAAGTCCTTTGACTTAGTGATTTTTTTTTTTTATTTTGGACAGGGTGTACAGAGTCTCACTGTTGACTGAGTGACTGTTCATTACAATTGTTTCCCAGTTTGTGGGTTGTCTTTTCACTCTGTTAGTGATTTCTTTTGACATTCAGAAACTTCTTAATAAGATGAGATACCACTTGGTGATTCTTTGAAGTGTTTCCCATTTGGCTTTTGTTCATGAACTGTTGCCTATCCCTATGTCTTAAAGATTTCTACCTACTTTCTCTTCCAGTAGATCTAGTGTTTTTGTTTCACTGTTTAGCTCTCTAATCCTTTTTGACTTTAGTTTAGTCCTGACAATACACCCAGATATAGTTTTAGTTTTTGATGTGTGGAGAGCCAGTTTTTACAGCACCATCTGTAAAGAGGCTGTCTTTCTTCCAGTAAGTATGTTTGGTCCCTTTATCAAAGTTAAAATGGCTAAGTGTGTTTGCAGTTGTATTTGTATCTTCTAATCTGTTCTGTTGATCCTCAGGTTTTGTTGCCATTACCATGCTGTTTTCATCACATTATCTTTGTAGTATAATTTCAAGTCGGGGATGGTAACGCCCCCTGCCTTGCAGGTGTTGCCCAAGATGGCCTTTGCTATTCTAGGTCTTTTCTGGTTCCAAATAAATTTTAAGCATGTTTTCTCTAGAATTGTGAGGTACATTGATAATATTCTGATAGGGATTACATTAAAGCTGTATAACAATTTTGGGAGTATGGCCACTTTCACAGTGTTAGCTCTTTTTATCCAGGAGCAGGGGATATCTTTCCATTTTCTGAAATCCTCTTCTATTTCTTTTTTTAGATGGTTGTAATTTTCATAGTATATGTCTTCTACTTCCTTTGTTAGATTAACTCCTAAGTATTTCATATTTTTGGATGATACTGTGAAGGGTATTATTTTTCTAATTTCTCTTTCACTGAGTTTGTTATCTGTGTAGCAGAATGCTATTGATTTTCTAGGTGCTGGCTTTGTGTCTTGCTATGCCACTGAATTTGTTTATTAATTCTAGTATCTTATAGTGATTTGGGGGACTTCCAAGTAGAGTCTACTACAATTAATCTTAATTTCTTCTTTACCTGTTCTTACTGCTTTTATATCTCTCTCTTGTGTAATAGCTCTAGCTAATTATTCCAGAACTATATTGAATAGGAGTAGTGACAGAGGACATCCTTGTCTTTTACCTCATTGGAGAGCAAAAGCTTTCAGTTTTTCTCCATTTAGAATTATGTTGGCTGTTGGTTTGTCATAGATGTCTTTTATCAGGTTGAAGAATAGGTCATCTATTCCCGTTTTCTGTAGGGCTTTGATCATCAATGAATGTTGGACTTCATCAAAACCCTAAATAGCTCAGTGGTCTAAATACCAGCCTGGAAAGCCCAAGGATTGAGCTCAATTTCCATCACTGCATGCTGTGCCAGCCCTGCCTCTGAGCTGCAGAGTAAGACCCTGTAAAGCACATCAATTTAAATTTGTGTACCCTTCCATAGTTCAGTTGTCCATTTTTGAATGAGGCTGTTTACGTTTTTGTTAAAGAGTCCTCTGTATATTCTATATATTAACCACTTATCAAACACATGATTTTCAAATATTCTCCAGTGCTGTGTATTCTGATAGTGTCTTTTTATGCACATTTAAAATTGTTTTCATGAATCCTGATTTGTGGATTTGTTATTGGTTGCCTGTACTTTTGTGACATATACAAGATATCATTATTGAATCCAACATTATGAATATTTTTCCTGCATTTTCTTTTAAGAGTTTTATGCTTTTAGATCATTTCACCTAAATTTTGTATTTATTTTGAGTTACATTTTTAATATCATGCTATGTATGGTTCCAACTGTTTTCTTTTTAAAGTTTTTTTTTTTTTTTTTTTTTTTTTTTCCCAATTCCTTTCTTTAATGGAATTCAGAATCTGGGAATTCTTTGCAAGTATCTGTCCTTTCCACTGTGTAGTGTTAGCACACTAGTAAAAACCATTTTATGTTACACTCTCATTATGGAATCTGTTTATTCAATTATTTATGTGTCTATTCACATACAATATAATGTAATGACTACTACAGTGTTGCAATGAGTTTGGTATTAAGAAGTGTGTGTGACTCAACTTTGTTCTTCTGTCTTTCTGTTGTGTTAGCTGTTGGACATCAATACACTCTATATGGTTTCTCTCTCTCTCTCTCTCTCTCTCTCTCTCTCTCTCTCTCTCTCTCTCTCTCTTTAAAATACAAAATACACTCTGTAATAATTTTAGGATGTTTCTCTATAACTTTGAAAAATATAACTGAGATTCTGCAGGGATTCAATTGCTTTGAATAGTAATGCCATCTTAAAATATTAGGGGCCAGGGAGATAGCTCAGTGGAATAAGTGCTTGCCTGGCAAGCTCAGGGTCCTGAGTTCTATCCTGGTACTACTGAAGAAAAGAATTAAATGTTCCAATTCATGAACAAAGCTATATTTCCAATTATTTATGTCTAATTTCTTTTGGTCATATTTCACAGTCATTAGTATACTAGCTTTTCACTTTCTTGGGTAAGTTTATTCCTAAATATTTTATATTTTTGGTTCTACACAAAAGGAATTTTTTTAATTTCCCTCCCAGATACTTCTTAGCAAGTGTATACAGATCAAACTGATCTTGGTTTACCACGTTTGGATCCCATTGCTTTCCATAACTGATTTGTTAGTAGTTTGTTTTGTGAGAGCTAGTGCTCCCTAGATGTAAGACCAAATCATTCAGAGATGTTTTTGTTTTTAACTTATTACTCTCTTTTATTTCTTCTTCTTGCCTAATTGTTTGACTATGATTTCCAGCTCTGTGTTGAACAGAAGTGGATATCACTTCTTCCTGGTGTTAGAAAAAAAACTTTCACTCTTCTGTGATAATGATGCTTACAGTGAATTTTTCATATATGAATTCTACTGTAGCAAATTAATTTCTTTCAATTCTGATTGCATCCAATATTTTTATCAAGAATAGGTGTTTTGATTTGTCAAATGCTTTTTCTACAACAATTGAGATAATTTTTAGCTTTTTGTTTTAGTAATGTGCTATCCTCATTGATTTTTATGTTCTGCACCATCCTTGTATTCCAGGAGAAAAATTGCACTTGATTGTGGCATATAAACTTTTAAATCACCTGAGTGGCTGAAATTGTCTTGCGGTTAATTTCTTGAGTATTTTTGCTTCAATATTCATAGTGGATATTGATCTATATTTTTCCTTCCTCATGTAGTTTTCTCTGGCTTTCATATCAGATGCAAGCCTCATTGATGCAAGCCCCATGGCATGTCTTAAAGGTTCTATCCTGATTTTTTTTAAGTTCAGATTCATAGTGATCCTCCCATGTCAGTCTCCACAGCACTGGGATTACAGGCATGCACCAACATGCCTGGTTCAGGCTGACGCACATCATGGGTTACTGGGGATCAAACTCAGGACCTTTAACTTGCCACACAGGCATTTATGCCACCAAGCTATCTACCCAGTCCTGGGGATTTTGAATAATGATTCAACCTGCCTGATAGTTGCAAATCTATCCTGATTTTCTACTTTGTCATTCAGTTTCAGTGAAGTTTTATGTTCTTTGAATTTTTTCTGATCGAAATTGGTCATGCACAGTTGTTCGTAGTCCGTGATTACAATGTTTTTTATTTTTTATAAGTAAAAAATCCTCATTTTTTTCAAATTTTAATAATTTTAATCTTATTTATTTCCCTAAAATCAATTTTGGCTAAAATTTTATTTATTTTATCCCCCTTTTTGAAAAGCAAACTTTGTTTTCTTATTTACTCTATTTAAAAAAATAAAAAATATGGGTAGTATCTCATTATTTGTTTGGCCAGAGATCTCAAGAATCAAGATTGCAAGATTAAATCTGGACATCATGGTGTACACCTGTGTTCCCAGCAAGCAGGAGGCTGAGTCAGGAGGATTGCTATGAGTTCAAGACCAGTCTGAGCCGTAAAGTGAGCTCAAGGCCAGCCTGAACTTCATAATGAGACCCTGTCTCAAAAAAAAAAAAAAAAAAAAAAAGGTTGCAAGATGCAGTGGGGGAAGGATGTGGAGAAATGACACCTATACACTATAGATTAAATAATAAACCATTTGGAAATGACTATCCAAGAAAAGTGTTTACAATGGAAATATAGAGTTGTACATGACACCTCATTTTGAAGATAATTTCTAAAAATCCCAAGAAACTACTTAGAGTTTGTGCTTCCCATCCTCATACATTTATCTATTTATACCTAAAAGCTCTATCTCTCAAAGGAGCAGCACTTCTGAGGTATTCAGCCTAAATATATTTTTGACTGGTACTAGCTTGAGACCCTTATTTCAGAATATCCCATGTCAAATGAATTACAATACCAATAGAAGCAACTGACCTTTGCCATGATTAGGAAGTAGAGTTATTGCCAGGTAATGAAGAAGAATAGGTTTGTCAATCAATTCTGACACTGGAGTGGCTACAGTAAACCCAGGGGAATTGGGAGTTAGCCAGGAACTAACAATGCCTGAGGTTGACCCAGAGGTTGCCCTGTTAGAAACAATGAAGATGTCAGTGCCAATTATGATATTTAGAAAATTAGAAGTCTTTTTTCAAATTTTCTGGAAAAGAAAATCTCATACAACTCTCATATAATCCTGGAAATGTAGCAGTCATCTGTAGCAAGCATGGCCTATGTTTATTTTCAAGTAACACAGAAAAATATGAAGTTCAAGTCAAATTCTTTAGATAGAAAATAAGGAAGATATAATATATTCATTTTCTTTACCTATGGACATACTGTGGAATAAATTCATACCCCTTATCTCTTACAATACTATATCTTATAGTTCTTTTTCTCCTGCTACTAGTACAAATATACAAGCAGATCTACTACTTAAAAATTCTAAAAGGTTATATGTGAAATTTTAACATACTAAAATACTTTTTATAGTTTAAGTATGTGACTCATTGGAACACACACACACACACACACACACATATATATGTAATATATAATATATATATATACACACATATATGTAATATATATATATATATTATATATATATTTTACAATCAAGTGTTCAAGAATTAATGAGCTGTAATTTTGCTATTTTTTCTCTTGAACTTTTCATATGATGTTACTTTTGCATTTTACTTATATTTTCAGTTAAAATAGATGCCTGAAAAGAGATGAATCTTTGTTGGAAAGCTAGTTTGTAATGATTCTTTTTTTACCTATATGCCTTGGAGTGAATTACTTAAATTTTTAACCCTCAAATTTTTTCAGTGTTATGAAAAATACCAATGTTACACTATTTCAATAATAGGATGCTGTTGCAGTATATACTGTATAGTGTATACGGTATACTCTATGCTGTTTCTTAAGTTCTTATAAGTATTATTTATATAAAACAATTTTTAATTAAATAGTTCATACATAGGTGTGATTAAATATATTTTTGTTACAGGAGAAGAGAGGTAATTACTCTATAAATATCATGATGGTTTTAAAAAAATTTTTAACCAACAATTGGAACACACACACACACACAGTTGTGTCATAAGTACTGTGTACAGGGTTTGCAGGGTTACTCAGTCACTCATTGCATGCAGAAACCTATTGTTCTTCTGCTCAGGTTCTTTTCTCAGTGGGAAGTGATTCCTTGCAGGCTTAGAGGAAGTACAGGTCATTATTGCTACTTTCAGCTCCCCTGCAGTAGACAACATACCTGGAGTCTATTTGTCAAGTGCTTGTTTTCAAGTACCTTTGTATCCCTATTCCATACCCACATGCTAACTAAGAGTAGACCAATTATTTAGCAGCAGAAATGCAAAATGTCTGCAGATAAATAAAAGTTCATTCTCTTTCACACAAATGGTCAAATTGGGTTGTAAGAGGATAAACCTGTTATACGAAAATCTATTGTGTTGTTCTGCCATGCATGACCACCATTATCAGCACCAACTTGTGAGCCCAGACAGCTGTGCAGACCTTCAGGTATGACAGATAAATTCAATACAGAAGAGACAAAAAGTAAATAGAAGTACCTGCGCAAACTCACTTTGAAGCATAGTGCCTAAGTAGTATATGAGACTCCATTTACATTAATTAGAAAGAATTTATTAATATATTCAAGTCAGTTTATAAAGAAAGGTAAGAAATCAACCTATTTTTCCAAAAATGTCTAAAAGAAGTGAAATTATTACCAGGGAAAACAGATATTATAGGGAATTAAATATCTGGCATAATAGATGAAGAAAGTTCCAGGAAAAATGACAATTAAAATCTGAAATATATGTGTCAGTTACGTGACTTAAAAAATACTTCACAAGTACTCAAAGGAGAGAGTCATTTTAAATTATTTTCTTGGTTAGTTGAAGTTATTTTACAAAGAACAGCATATTTGTTGAAATTCATAGTGATGTCACTGTTATCTTCAGATTCTCCCTATAATTATCATTTTATATTTAATATTAAAGAGAAAAAAGAAGTGAATATATAACTCTATACACAGCTCACAAACTTCTCTTTTATAAGCACATCTGTTATGAGAATATGACATTTATATTCCTTTTCTTCAGACATCAATATAATTTATATACGTATTGGTGTTAATAATAAATTATAGTGAAAAGAACCTTGGATTAAGATTCATGAATTAATGATTAAAATATTAATTTTGGCTTAGTTATTAACTCTGGTCTTGAATCAGCAAATAACATGTGAAATTTAAATTTCCATTTTTAATTTATAACAAAAAATGGCACAAGCTATGAAAACCTGTGCAGTGGTATGTACGTATTTTAATCTTCCTTACTCCATTCTTATACATCAATGGTAAGTGATATTTCAAATTTACATATGGAAATACTGAAAAATCTTCAGGTCCCGGGACAGCTTGGTTGGCAAGAGGACTGTGAATTCACACTTCTCTATTCTTCCATTGCCCTGGATGGAGGCTGACGACAGGAGTGTGAATTCCTGCTCCTCACTTCTTTCACTGATTTGGGACAGTGTGGCTGGAGAAAAAAGCCTGAGTATGTCCCTCCATCCCTCCATTGGTGGGACTCTGGACTGGGAGACCTGTAGGAACACCAACAACACAGTAGGACTCTGGCTAAGGTGGACATGATGGACAGGTGGAACTAGAGTCATGAAAATAGCTTGTGCAATTCTAGCAATACAAGCCAACAGACAATCTCTAGTCTTTCTCTTTATTTTATTCTATTCTTCCTCTTCTCTTTTGTCAACTTTCTAACTTTTATAATATTTTCATGTAAGTAAACATTGCATCTTTCTGATTCACTTCAAAACTCCTAGGCCTTTCCTCTAATCCTTCCCTCCAGTGTTCTACAATTACTCAAAGCCTGGATGATCATCCTGTACCCTTCAACCTTGCTCCTACTATATTTATCTTCATTCATCTCTCCATCCTATCCCCTGTCCTCCTACCCCTTATCACACACACACACACACAATTCACTCTTCTAAATGGAAAATCATTGCACACATGTTCCTGCTATAAGTTGGGTTATGCTATATTTCTTAGGTCTTCCCCTTACAGTTATAGATATCAGGATAATGGTTACTGCAGTTTGTCAGTAGCCATCTGTACTTGAGTCTATTATTATTTTCATTTGAACTACTTTAATCAGGATGTCGTACATGCTACAACCAGGTTTTCTCACATTTGAAAAGACTGTGATTGTAAGGGGTCATAAGAATCACCATAGTCAAATACCAAGAAAGTGGTTCTAAATCAACTCTTTAATCTTAATATATTGGGAGAGGGCTGGGGAGGTAGCTCAGTGGAACAAGTGCTTGCCTGGCAAGCACAAGGTCCTAAGTTTGAAATTTGAACTCTTTTATATATGGGGTATATATATTTTGAGGGTAGATTCTTGAGCTATACATAAAAATCAAGAACCATGTATATCTAGAGCATATCCAAAGGAATACACAGCTCCTAGCAAAGCCTCAACACCAGTGATAAGGCTATCTAACACAATAAATCTATAAACTTCAACAGAGAAACAAAAATAGAATAGAAAATGACAAGATGAAGCAGAAAAATGCAACCATAAATGCCAATCTCAACCATGAAAAGTCCAGAGCATGAAGAGATGAAGGAAATTGGAAGCCAACAAATGGAACCATCTGAAGTTATAGAAGCATAAGTTAAAAAAAATGAAAGAGGCCAGAGAAAAAATAATCTCCAAGGTGAAAGAAGAAATGACTATCAAAGTAAGACTTTAAAGCAGACAAAGGTAAACAGAAGGGCACAGGTAAGTGATAGAACCCATGAATGCCAAACATATACAAGAAGTTGAATTAATGAAATAGATTCAAACAGAAATTCATGACATTGGAAGCCCCAATAAAATTTTATCCAGCAAAGACAAAAAGGAAATAAAGTATATGCAGTAAATTGATTGAAGATAAGCATAGAGTATCAGATCTAGAAGAGAGAAACATGGCTAGTGAACAGGCAAAGAAAGATATTTTAGAAATCACAAGAGATTACAAAGACAATCAATCCAACAGCTACAGGATGAAACAAAGAAGAATCACATAAGATTGAATGAAATCAGTGAAAAAGATACACAGCACATAAGCCATTAAAATCCTCTTCACAGAAATAATGGTAGAAAATTTCCCAAAAACTGATAAAAAAAAACTTGACATACAAATAAAGAAAGCATATAGAACTCCAAATAGTCATGACCAAAATAAATTTACAAGGCATATAGCAATCAGGATTCTAGAAATTCAGCACAAGAACAAAATATTAAAAGCAGTTAGAGAAAAGATACATAACACCTATAACTGAAAGTCCCTCAGAATCACAGCAGTCTTCTAACACAAACCCTCAAATCTGAGAAGAGCTTACAGTGAGATATTTCAAGCCTTAACAGAAAACAATATTCAACGTAGACTGATGTGCCCCACAAAACTATCTTTCAAAATTGATGAAGAAGTAAGATATCTCAATGACAAACAACAGTAACTAAAAGAAGTTTCCAGGCAGGACAAGCAATTAAACAGAGAACAAAAAGCAAAAAGCCAATACATATCAATTATAGCCATCAATGTAGGGGGGTCTCAACTCATCAATCAAAAAAAACTGGAAAAATGGATTAAGAAGCAAAATCCAATAATATAATGCATTCAAGAAACACATTTACTCCAAAAAGAAATTCATAGACTAAAAATCGAAAGATGGACAACAATTCTCCATTACATAGGAAGCCAGAAAAAGGTAGGAATAGCTATTCTATTTGCAGACAATGTAAACTTTAAGCCAAAACTGATTAAAAGAGACAAAATATGTCACTACATACTTATTAAGAGAAAACTCTAAAAAGAAGACATAATAATTTAAATATGTCTACACCAAACACATGTTCACTGAACTACATAAAACAAATAGTAACACACTTGAAAAACCAAATAATCACCAACACAATTGTAGTGGGAGATCTTAATACCCTCTACTCACAAATAGATAGGTCAACTAGACAAAAAATACAGCAAATATTAGAATTAAACCAAGCCTATGAACAAATGGACTTTCATAGATGTCTATAGAGTATTTCTCCCAAACTATCATAACATGTTTTTCTTACATGAGATGTTCTCCAAAATAGATCATATATTAGCTGACAGAACATATATAAGTAAATACATAGAAGTTGAAATCATATCATACATACTATCTGACCATAGCACAATGAAACTTCAAATCGACCACAAAGGAAATCACAAAAACTGTATTAGCAAATGGAAATTAAATAATATCCTTCTGAACAATCAATGGGTCACAGAAGAAATTAAACATGAAATTTAAAAGTGTATGCAATTAAATGATAATACCAATACAACATACTGAAACTTAAGAGAAGCAATGAAAGCAGTTCCATGGGGGAAATTTATAGTGTTGAATTCACACATCAGGAAAGCAGAACAAACTCAAAGAAACACCCTCATATTGAACCTCAAACTTCTTGGAGAAGAAGAACAAAACAAACACAAAGATCATGTGTGAAAGAAAATTATAAAGACAAAAGCAGAAATTAATGTGATATAGACTAATACAGATTCTACAATTGGAATTGTCAAAACTAAATTAAGAAGATATAAAAATTCTAAATACCCAGCTATCAACTAATGAAATTGAAAATGTACCAAACATGTACTTGCCTAAGATTGTCTAAGCAGGCACTTTAGTCTGCTCAGCCATCTTGGTGGCACCAATATTATCTTTTTAATTTAATGTTATAAGAAGATAATTTATTTAGAGCTATTAATAGTGAAAAGGCTAGTAGAGTCACTGTTGAATTCAACAAGAAACAGAGGACAGTTAATGCCAATAATGCTTAAACTCTGCTGAAGGGAAAGAGTACTTCTAAAATCATTCTTGGAAGTATTACCCTGATTCCAAAATGACAGAAGAGCATAACCAAAAAAGAAAACCAGAGGTCAATTTAGTGAACATAGGTGCAAAAATGCTTAAAAAGATACTGGCAAACAGAATGCAGCGAATCATCAAGATTAGACCAAGTACAAATACACGTAAATCTCCTTCATATTTTAACAGCAGTATAATATTCCATAATAAAAATACATACATTTATAATTATTTAAATACATTGAAATATATATATATATATATATAAATATAATGAAGTACATGTTTGTATTGTATTGATATTTTCTTTTGAATATTCATGTTGATTCGTGTTGATTTCATTAAAAAAGTCAGTATACAAGTAGTGCTTCAGTAAATACTTGTCCTCAATATAGACTTATTTATGGAAATTGATGGAAGTGGCATTCTAGAAAAGGATTAGTTTCTTTGGATTTGTTTTAGTGTATATTGTTCTTCAAAAAATACTTTTAAGGACCAGGGAGATATATCTCGGTAAAATAAGCTCATTTGCTTGGCAAGTGCAAGGGCCTGAGTTCAATTCAGTTCTGCCAAAAAAAAATTAATTTCAAAAACTATAGTAATGGACATTTTAACTAGAAATGTATAGAAGTGCCAACAGAAAAAAATCTACATTTTTATCTTTTAATCAATTGAAAATTGTAAAGTATGAAGTTCAGATAATTATAATAAAAATGTGGATCATATGTAAAGTACGTTAAGTGATATTTACTCAAACCAGTTATGATTATTTTACTAAATAATGAATCAGTATTTAGCCAATTAATGGTCTTTTAGATTAATTATATTTACTGTACTATATTTTTTCTAAATCTTTCCTATAAGAGGAGGTAAGTAGCTTTTGCTTTATGAATATTTAATATTATCTTTCTATTTATTTAATGTATTTGTTTGTTACAGGATGTCACCTCCAGCTCAGACTCAAGGTCATCCTTCTGTTTTCAGCCTCCCCATCACGGGAATTGCAGGCATGTGCCACTACACCCAGACTCTCTGGCTGGCTCAGCCTGCCCTGGGTGTGGGGCTGGCATAGTGTGTGGTGGTGAGGATTGAACCACGGTTCCTGTGCTTGCCTAAGGTTGCCTAAGCAGGCAATGTAGTCTGTTCAGCTATCTCAGTGGCCCCAATATTATCTTTTAGATTCAATGTTATAAGAAGATAATTTATTTAGAGAGCTACTAATAGTCAAAAAACATAAAAGAAAATATGAACAACTTATGAAAGTATAAATTCATTTTCCTTTCACCAATCCTTAGCAATAAAATATCATTAGTATGTATGACACCATCCATTTATCCATCTATTCATATGTAGATATTTTATGAACTTGTAAGATTACACTCTTTACCTTATAGCAGAACACACATGTACACACAAGTGTTACTCAACATTAATAAAGAAATCTTGCCATTTTTGACAACAGCATGAAACTTCATGGCATTATGTTAAGTGACATAATCCAAACACAGAAAAGCAAAGAAATATGACATCATTTATATCATGGTTAAACTGATAGAAGTAGGAAACAGAACGACAATTTCCAGAACCTAAGAAGGAGGAGAAACATGTTGTTATTAGTCAAAGAATAGGAGGTTTCTGTTCCATAAGATAAATTCCAGAGATCTATTATGCAGTGTACTATCTTTAGTTTAAAAAGTTGTATTATATACTTCAAAGTTTCCTGAGTGCAGTCTTCCTGTCATAGGAAAACAGTGATAATAACAATAAAAGGAAACTTTTTTCAAGTAATCAGTAGGGTTATGGCTTGTGATCAAGATTCTCCGAGTGTATACTACCTACAAATTATTTCACGTACAGCTTCTACATTATCAAAAGGAAGAATATACTTTTGTCAAAATTTCTTATGAAACATTAGGTAACTCAATAACATAATATTTTAGTTGAAATTTTCTCAGTATTAAAAGTTGGCTCACTGTAAAAATAAAATCCATAAATCTAATATTCCAAATTGTGAGACTAAATTTAAAAACTAGTATGATGGTTAATTTTTATATCAGCTAGACTAAGTAAAAAAGATGCCCAGATCGCCTATCAAAGATTATTTCTGAATGATAGTATGTTTCTGAAGAAAAGCATCTTTAAATAAGTAAACGTCTACTAATATTAATAAAAGTGAGACTCATCCATTTTGGAGGGTCCAAGTAGAACAAAAACCAAAGAAAAAGCACATCATTTTTCTTCTAGCAGTAAAACTTTCATCTTCTATTTTCA
Organism: Ctenomys sociabilis; assembly: GCA_004027165.1. Classification (NCBI taxonomy): domain Eukaryota; kingdom Metazoa; phylum Chordata; class Mammalia; order Rodentia; family Ctenomyidae; genus Ctenomys; species Ctenomys sociabilis. The sequence goes on along the minus strand of PVKA01019345.1, from coordinate 11,727 downwards.
AACAGTAGCTGTTGGTTCCTGAGCCTTTGGGATGAGCCATATGTCACGACCTGCACTCACATGCTTGCTCAGTCACACACCACCTACCAGCTGGCTCTCAAGCTTTTGACTGCAGACTGAGTTGTGTCACTGGTTTCCTTAACTGCCAGCCTTCAGAAGCTGTGTTCTGAAATTTCTCAACCTCTATAATAACGTGAGCCAAATTTCATATATATGGTTTTAATCCTCTGGAGAAGCCTAACAATTTTCTCAACCAATGCCTACTAATAAATTTAATACTGAATACAAAGAAAAAAAACATGTAGGAACTTCTATAACTTGTTAAAAGTAGAACCAAACCATAATAGTAATAATTCTGGCTATTTATTTATTTATGTTTGGACTTCAGAAATCTTTTATTAAGGACAAAGCAAAAAAATGGCTAAAAATGTTATACAAAGTGAATGGAGACTGAGGAAACCAATATAAAAACGTAAGCAGCTCAATGATAAACTGTTTATATCTACAGCAATTTTAAAAGTGATGTTTTACCCAAAAAAGCATTTACATAGCATTGAAAACAAATGCTAAATAATTTGGATTAAAAGAGCTAAGTTATCTATGCAATATCTGTACAGCAGAGAGCTATTTTCGGGAGACAAGCCTATTTCTAAGAGCCTCTTACTCTTCTAGCATGGTTATGTTTTAAAATAATGGTTAACTCACCTTGGTGTAAAGTTAGTTTGTAACCCCAGTGGGACTCCAAGTAGACCTCCTTCCACCAGAGAATTTACACTGCCCTGTGAACACACATACACATGCCCTCCCTGGCCAATGCCTTGAATAAAGGGAATATGGCTCATTCAACTTTATATCTACAGTGGTAATTAGTAGGCACTCAATGTTAAAATGTACGAGTTCTGAAACAAAATTATTTTACCCCACTATTTACACATCAAAAATTACCACTTTTACCCATCACAAAACAAAAACACCATTTAGTGCTTTGGGGACTTTTTGTTTGTTTGCTGTTTGTTTTTGTATTTTGTGCAGGGTCATACTATGAAGTTTGGACTTTTAGTGACCCTCCTGTCTTCAAGTCTCCCCAGCTCTGGGATCATAGGGGTGCCTCACCATGCACAGACTTGGTTGCTGGCTCAGCACACTTTGGGGGGCTGGGGTGGTGCTGCAAGTGGTACCAGGGATTCAGCCTGGCCCCTGCGCTTGCCTGAACAGACACTATTCCTCTGAGCTATCCCATCAGCTCTTCTTTTGGGACTTTTTAATGTAAATAAATATGCAACATTTACTAATTTTTGGAATAACTGCACAAATTTAGCATTATCCTTGGAATGGAAAACTTGCTTGAAAGTTATTTCATTCCTTCCCTCTTTTTTAAAAGTATATTTTGTAGGGCCAGCTGCTTCTCTCAGAAGGACCACTTGGTTTTGGAATGAACATTCTGATTGAACTGCATCATCAAAAAGTTCTTCTGTTTCTTTATTCTCTTTATTTTTGGAACTAGAAAGTGGATTAATTTTGACTTTCTTCCTCACAAACTCTTTTCTGTCTGTCTTTCCAGCCATTGCTGGTCATGTCTTCTTGTCAGACTTAGGCTTTTCATGAAGGTGTTCAATGTCCTAAAGAGATAGTAGTTCATCACTGTCTGTTTCAGTGTATTTCCTCCTTTGGGCTTTCGCTGGGTGGCTGAGAGTTCTTTCCTCACTTAAGTCATACAGATTTTCTAGAAGCTTCTTGACACAAGACCTGACTGGTGCTAGTTGCAATCTTGGCCCGCCTCTCCTGTGTGGCCATATTGCTCAGCTTCTGGAAGATCTCTTGCTGTTCTTCATTAGAAAAGTGATTTACATTCACCCATTCACCATCAGCCTCCTCCTGTTCACTGAGATTGGTACTTTCCTACCCATCTTCATCATTTTCAGCACCCTCTTCTTTCTCAATTTTTAGAATTTCTGCTTCTGGTATGTAATCTTTAGCTTCTAATTCACCATATTCTTGTATTCTTGCTTCTACAGAATATTCTGTAGATTAAGCCCAGAATTTCTTCTGTAACATCTGAGGATTCAGCATCCGGAAGAGCTGAATCAAAGTTCTAGCACTGAACCAGATCTTGGAGAACTTTCTCAGTCATGGCTAAGGGACACTGAGCCATTATTTCTTCTGTAGCATTGATGCCTATGCTCGTGAGTTCCCCAGAGTTCTTGTCAGTCAAAAAATTGATAGCCACAGTCATGAGCAATGATTGAATGATCTCCAGAGGTACAAAGTGATGAGAGGCTGGGGCAGCAAACAGAAGGATCTTCGCTCTAACTTTCTTGTGGGGCTGCAGAATCTTTGGAGAAAGGGGTAGAAATTAAAGAGAGAAATCTCACAGATTCCTGCCAATCTGGAGATGAGATTTATAAACATCATCTTCACTTCAAACCTCTCCTTAGAGTTCTCTAGCTGCTTGAGTGGTTTTTCTGCAAAATCTTGAGGCTCATGTATTAAGTGAATAGCTGAAAAGTTAAATGACTTGGGCTTTTTCTTCTTTTGTTTCTTGAGCACTTTCATTGCCTTTCCCAACTTCTTTTTGAATCTCTTCTCCCCTGTGGCAATTGTGTGAGCAGGTCTCTTGCTGTGGGTCCTCCAACCTCAGATTCAGAGTCATTATCTTTTTTTTCATCTTCCTCTTTCCTAAGGAAAAAGGTCAGAGTGGTAACCAGTATCTTGGTGACCTCGGAGAAGCAGGGAGTCATGATAATGCTGGCAGTTTGGGCACCATTGCAGATGTTCCTTCTGTATTGCTCGATCATCACATCCAAAAACATCTTGGCGACAGTTGCATTGCTGTCTCTCAGCATGATGTGTGTGGAATTCTGTATGTATACTTCATTGTTTTTTTAAAATTTCTTTTCATTGTTCTTATGTTTTGCATTTATATTCTTAGTATCAGTTGCTATATGATTGTATAATGTCTTCCCCAGAAGCTTATCACGGTAACACAGAAGTTCGAAGAACACCTCCAACAGACTCAATGGACTGATGACATTCTTATTTCTCAGTAAGATCAAAGCTTTAAAATGTCATTGGAAGATCTGTCTCTGAGATAGTTGACTGTAGGAGAGAAGATCTTTGAGCTCTTGAGGAAAGTTACTCAGGTCTGGAGGGCTGTGACCAATCTGTCACGAACATTATCAGCTCTGCCAGTTCTTTGCTGGATTTATTTGGTTGTAACTTGAAAATCTCGACAATGGATTGATAGTGCTTATACTGCTGGAGAAACTCCTCGACGGAGGCTGGCGAGTCCCAGTTGATCAGATTCCACAGCTGTGGCAGGACATGTTGCCTTCAGGCGGGCTCCTTGCAGAGTTGTACTAGAAAAGCTTGCACCAAGCTGTAGTCCCTGAGCTGACCCCTATGTGTGGCAATTTAATATACAAAAAGAAACACTGAATTGCAGCCTTTAAGTTTTGAAGTGAAAGTTCTCGATCTAATTTTAAAAAACACCTGAGGTTGTTAAGATTGAATGATGTTCTATTCATGAAAAATTCTCAAGGGTAAAATGCTTGCTAGTATGATATGATTTTGAAAGTGATGCTAATGGAGTTTCTCTCCCTTAATAAAATTCCTGCTAAGTCATGATGGCTGGAAGCAAATATGGCACAGGCCACTGGAGGTGCTCTCCACCTTCTGCCTCCCTAGTCAAATTACAACTTCCTACTTCCTTTTCACAACATCCTGTTATCTTGCTCCTGCCTCCTGCCCAATCACTATCTGCCGTGTTGTAGAGACTGCTCCCAAACCCTCCCTCCAGCCTGGCACTATATAGCCTTTGTCTTCCTCCCCACCCCGACCCCCATCAGGTCCCTAGAAGCTCTACATCTCTCTTCTCCTTTCTGTGGTCTTCTCTGCTCCTGAAATAAAGACATGTTTACTTTTCATTTTACTTTCTTTTTCCCTGTGCACCGATTAAGCCTAACTGATACTACATTCATATAATTTTAATTTAGGTATATTACCACAATTATTGCATTGTAGCACAGTTGTTAATCACATAATGTTCCTAATTTACAAATTAAACTTGACCATAGGTATAAATAAATCAGAAAACCATAGAGTACACATAAACTCTGGCAAACTGTATTTTCAGATACCCACTGCGGTCTTAAAAATAAATAAAATTTAATATTTTATAAGAATTAAAGAAAATGAGAAAACCAACAAAGTATTGTTTCTACTTTATTCTGAATGAATAGATGACTATAGGAGGAGTTGGTGAACTTGCAAAATATTAAAATTAACCTCCAAAAAAGTAATAGTACTTCTCCAAATTGGAAATAAAATCACTATGAAGTATGAGCATTATCTAGAAATTAACTTAATAACAAATCCATACAAATTCTATTGCAGTAAAACATGTATATTTATATATATAAGAGATAAAGGACCAGGAATATAGCTTAGCGGAGTGCTTGCCTGGCATCCAACAGGATGCGCAGCATCCTAAATTCAATCCCTGGTACCACAAAAAAAAAAGAGCTATATGGACACATATTTTGCAAATATATCAATAAATTGAACATATTCCCAAATTAAAGCTATATTTATAAAGCTATTTGAATTTACCATAGAAATTATGCAACAGAAAAATGATCTAACAGATATTAAAGTTTTTATATTAATTATATTGGGAAAGAAATAGCAATGAGACAGTTTCACAACAGGTTAGTAGGACAGTTACAATAATTAATACATTGCATATTATTGGCTTCATAGCAGTTACTCATAAGATGCAGACATATCTTGTCTAAATACTATTAGTTCAAAACTTTCTTCTTATTGAACTAAGAGAAAGTAGCTGTATGTGCTATTTTATATATAAATATATTTTTTCACTACAAAATTGTCCTTCATTTATATCCTCCTTTTTTGTTTACTTTTATCAGAGATCAGTATACCATTTCCACTCAAATATTATAGGTGCATGAATTTAGCAAAGCAATCCAATATAATCCAGTAATCCATAATTGTGGTAGGTAATCCTCAGGACTGGCAATGTCAAAAGTTGTTCACTTGAGTCTTTTACAGTTCAACATATGAATATGGCTATACTTTTTATACTTCATTTTTATACTTTTCTGCTGGATGGTTAAGACCAAGATAAAGCAAGACCTATATAACAAAATTGTAACTTTTGTATCTGACAAGGTCAGTCAAATCCCCTCAACCTATCTTTTAGCATAATAATATCAAGCTTCTCTTCTGGATGCTTAACAACTTAAAGTTTACAAACCATAAAAATTAGAGAAAAAGAAGGGCTATAAGAATAGCCAAGACTGTGGCCTTGCCCTTTAAGGTCAGTGAGGACTCAGGACATAAGAGAAACTGAACTACAGCATTCTGTAACTCAGTGGTGTCCCAAATTTTCTTATCAAGGAGATTATGAGACCACAGAGGAAAGTGATCAGTGATGTAGATTGTGCCTAAAAGAGTCACACGTAGAGAAAACATTCTCTCAGGCTTTCACAGAGAGCATATCGGTCAAGGAATGGTTGTGACTCATCCGCGTGGCTGACACTGACAAAGGATCTACAAAGTGCAGTACACTGTATCAGAGTAAATCCCAATATTAAAGTTGACTTTTAAAAATGGTAAAGTAAAAGGATCCCCTGTATTAGAACATATGATCTATTGACAAAACTAGCAATTAATACTTAGGTTTAATGAGTCAATGATAATATAATTGATAGAAAAAGAGATTATGCTCCATAGGTATTGTGTTGAACTCTATTTTTCAATAGTAAATTTCCTCAATGTTAATGATTTGAAGACACATCTTGTGCTTTCTCACAATGTCCAAGTATTACAGTTCAGTTTCCTTTAATCTAAGTCTCCCAAAAAGCTTCAAGTAAGGTAGAAGCTAAAGATTAAAGGAGAGGACCTGCTACTACATTCACACATATGGTCCTTGGAATATCTCAGGCAAGCTTTTCAAGGTAACTTATGTGGCTTCTGACACTCAGGCCTTCAATGACTTTAAGCTACAGACCATCTGTCCTTGTCAGGCAGACCTTTCCATTGGATGACTTTCAACATGGCACTTTGCCTCCTCTAGAGTGAAAAGGAAGCAACACAAAGTAAACAAGACAAAAGCCACGATCTTATTATCATCTAACCTTAAGGTGAAAGCCAATAACTTTTTCCTTATTCTGTTGGTTAGAAACACAGCACTATGTACAGCCAACTATGAACTGGAGGGAATTTCACAAACATGTAATGACCATGTAACAGGACCATCAAGCCTATTTTGTAGGATGCCTAGTGAAGTTAGTGGTGCAAGATAGGCTAATTCCCATGCTTTATAGTGCATTAAAGGATAATCTAATGTCTAAGAAATTAAAGTAATTTCTTCTTATTATGTATAACAAATCACTCAAATATATTGGGATTTCCCCTTAATCTTTCACAGCTGTCATTCCTGAACTTTATAGCATTTTCAAAATATTTTATATTAGGGCTGGCAAGATACCTCAAAAAAGTAAGTGCCTGCTTACGCAAGTGCAGGGACTAGAGTTCAATTCCTGGCACCATATGCTGAGCTGGCCCTGACTCCCAGGTGAACTGAACCTGCCACTGAGTCCAGGAGTGGTGGCACATGCCTGTAATCCCAGTGCTGAGGAGGCTGAAAACTACAAGTCTGAGCTTCATAGTGAGGCCCTATGCCAATCATATACATATATATATATATGATTTCCAAGCCATTGAACTTAATTTTCTTACAAGTAACTAGTTTTTTCCCACTTTTTCACTTTATATAATTTTGGGAGACATTATTTTCACAAGTAAAACTGCAATTTGCAGTTCATAGCAGATTTAGGAAAGTTATTGATCTCAACAGTGGCACAGAGAAGTGAAGACTGTGAGCAGAAGTCTGGGAATGTGTAAGCGTTCATTGACATGCCACTGCCATTGCAGGTAAGTTTCAAAGGAGATTGAAGATACAGAGTTTTTACAAAAGTTTTTCAATGTTTATCCTCCACGTGCCAAGAAATTATAACAGGGACTACAAACACAATAATCACATCAGTTATCTACTGCAGCAAAACGACATCACATTTTAGAGGTCTACAATAGTTTTGGCAACTCCTGTTTCTGAGGGTCAGCTACTTACATTGGTCCTGCCTGGGTCACTCAGGCCACTGAAGTCACAGGGGTAACATGTAGGTTGAGAGCCCCAGCTACCATTTTCTCTGTCCTTACAAAAACTAGTGTCTTCATTATACTGTGTATTTGTCTATGAGAGAAAAAGATTTAATACAAAATATACAAATTAGTAAGACAGGAACCCACAGCATCTGATGTGGAAGAGTCCAAAAGATCTAACTGCTCACAAGAGATCTGAGGCATCCAGCTGAAGACCTGGAGCTCACTGCTGTGTCTCATGAGAGTCCATATCAGGAAGCTGAAGGGTTTGGGTTAAAAAGCTGAAGGTTCTGTGCTGGAGGCTAAAGAACCTACACTGGAAACCAGGAGATGACATCAAAGGTAAAGGAGAGACCCATAGCTGCTATGATGAACAGACGTGAACATTCATTCATTTCCCTTCTCTACCATTCAGCCACCCTAGAGTTGGTCTTCCACACCCAGAACTGTGCTGGTCCAATTTATTTGGGTGTTTCTTACTGAGGCTGATGGAATCAGTTCATGACCACACTTTCTCACCCTGTGAGCTGCATGGTTTCTCCAGCAAGCTTAAACCCTATCTGAGAATTTAAATATTCATATTCCTAGATTTTTGATAATGGTGTTTAGGTCATTGATCAAAATATTGAAAGACATTAGCTTCATCCTGAGCCAAATTTCATAAACTCTCATACCTAACTTTACAACTGGACCTTCTTGTTGTGGACATAACTAGGTAGGGCATATCTTACTTTGCTGCCCTTTACAAAGAAAGGCAGCAGTCTACCTTCTCCATCCAGAAGTTGCTCTAATAAATGCTCGGAGGTGCTTGTGATTGCATGGAGGAATTTTTTTCTTTGAAGTCCCATCTGGTGGTCCCATTTCTGGTCAGTTTGCAGCATTCTCTTGTGGGAACACCCCCACCACAGATTTTAGGCAACTTCTGCTATAGGTTCTACCAGAATCAACAGATAATATGATTCATATGGTACTAGTTAAGCCTCTCTCTTCATGGGTTTCTTACTCAAAAAAAGCTTTTTTTTTAGGGAGCGGGGGTGCCAGGGATTGAACTGAAGATCTTGCACTTGCCAGACAGGCACTTAAGTATCCCTGTCCCCTCAGTTGTTTACATAGGGTCCTCAGAATAGGTAAGTTGTGATTTGATACTATGATAAAACTCAAGATGCATTCCTATCATTAATGAAGCATTTCATAAGGCAAAACAAAGTAAGTATACAGTAAGAGTATCTCCTTAAACCAGTGGGGAACCACAAAATCCTTCCAGAAATATGAATTGTAAATGAAGATCCAGGATATGCAAAAGGGTGTCTTCTGGGTTAATTGGAGACTGGGGCAAGTGGAAAGAGCTGGACACAAAAAAAGAACATAGAAGAGAAACAAGGCAATATTCTGCACATGAAGGATCACAAAATGGAGGTAGAAAATGTAGAAAAGATGATAGAGGGGCTGGGGAGATGGCTCAGTGGAATAAGAACTTCCCTGGCAAGTGCAAGGGCCTGAGTTCAATCCCCGGTTCTGCCAAAAAAAAAAAAAAAAAAGATGGTAGAATCTAAATAACAATGAAATCTCCTAGTAAAGAGTTTAGTGCTGCTGACAATTATGAAGCTACTATCATATTAGAAAAATCAAAGTAGCATACAGATTGATATTCATAAAGAGGCACTCAGGATGTGACATGAACAGAGGGAGGGTAGAGCCAGGGGCTGGGTCAAGAAACTGCCAAGAAATACAGAGGATGTGGACTTTACCAGCACTCTTCAGCTTTCTGAATAAACATTAATCTAATAGACACAACAAAATCTAGATGAAATAATAATCTACATTTGAATTCTATGTTGATTAAAGTAGAATGGAATATGGATTGAGGAGTTAGGAAAGATCTCCAAGACAAAATTTCAGAAACACAAACCATAAAGGGAAAAATGATTACTTGTATTATATTAAAAATAAGAAATCCCACTAGGAAAACTTTGAAATACAGAACCCATTGTTATTATTAACCCATGTACGAAGTATGTCAAGATACCACTAAAATTTAGTTTTTAATTCTAATGAAACTTTATATTATTTAATCATCTCCTCTTTCCCACTCACTTCCTTCTCGTCAGCCTCCTACATTTCTTCTCTATTTCTGAGATAAATTCTCAAAATGTTAGATATATTCACCACAAATGAAATGTTAAATTAGGACCATCCAGATAGCTCAGCAGATTAAAGTGCCTGCTTTGGCAGAGTGCAGCAGCTGAGATTTGATCCCAGGCAGGCAGTACTGGCCCTGCCCCCGGGGCATGCTGAGAAGGTAATGAGACTGGGCGTAGTGGCACCCTTGTAATCCCAGCATTTGGGAGGCTGAAAAACAGGAAGGATCACTACAAATCTGATCTGTGTAGTGAGACCCTGTAGACCCTGTACTAAATAGATTAAAAAAAGTTAATGACTTGAATATGCTAATTAGTTTGATCGATTCCTCCTACAATGTATGCATAGAACAAAACATTACAATGTGCCCTATCAATATACACAATTATTTGTCAATAATACAATGAAATAAATATTTCTAAATCAATACTGATTTAACATGAAATAAAGGAAGACAAATATTAATCACCAGATAACCATGGGAGAAAAGTATGAAGGTAAAAGGAGTAAACATGTAAAAGATACCACAGGGCAGACTGATAGCTCAACAGACTAAAGCGCCTGCTTGGGCAGAGCTCAGTTGCCAGGGTTCGATCCCTGGTGTGCCGTGTCAGCCCTGCCTGAAGGGCACACTGAGACAGCTACTGAGACTGGATGTGATGACACACACCTGTAATCTCAGCATTTGGGAGGCTGAAAGTAGGAGAATCACCTGAAATTCCGATCTACATAGTAAGACCCTATAGACCCAGTGGTCTCTGTCCTAAATGCAATAGATAAAAGATACCACAAACATACTTAATTTAGCAACAAAAATCACAATTAGCCCAATGGGCTGAACCCTGATGTAACTCAAGAAAACGAAGGAAGGGAAAAAGCTGATAATAGAAAAAAATTCAGATGTATTATTGATATATAAAATACAAATTTAAAATGAGAAAATGTTCTGTCTCTCAGACATAACAGTGAGAAAACTGCCTAATGCCGAGGTGCCAAGCACACATGCGTGTGAGTTAGTGATGGTGCATGCAAAGCCCAGGCCATGGGGCAGCACCCAGCTATTTGGAGCATGTTCAGACCACCCCTGAACATAAAACTCCTTAGGAAAGCTTTTATATGTGGATACCTATGAGAGGGTTATTTAACTTGGCAGGCTTTGTGACCAGCAAGTCCAGATGGGAGAAAATTGTGTGATTCCTCCAGAAGATGTGTAGGACACTGGAGCAAAACAGAAAGCAAGCCCCACGTTGGGGCCCACAAGGTGTATATGAGTAGGATAGCAAGCTACAGTACAAAGCTCGTGAGGAAAGTTCCACTTCTGCCTGTGTTTGTCACTTTGTTCACAAAACCAGGATATCAACTGTTTCAGTAGATAAGGGCTGGAGAGATAGCTCAGTAGAATAAGTGCTTGCCTGCTAAGCACAGAGTCCTGAGTTCAATCCCCGGTACCACATTGCAGTAGGTATTTGCTGGATGAAGGAATCAGAGATACTAAAAAGCAGCTTGGCAAGTGAATGAAAGTGTGTCAAATACAGTATATGTATCTTAACTGTGCAACATGAGTAAATAAGTTAAAAGTCTAATTTTTCCAAAACTATAAATTAGCACTTTGTATAATATTGATTTAAAAGTTCTTAACAGATCTTGCTCCATCCCGCCCATGCCAGCCCAGCCCCTGAGACCGGCCAGAGACAGCGCGCCGGACTCCGCCATCCTGCTCCATCCCGCCCACCCCCGCCCAGCCCCTGAGACCGGCCAGAGACAGTGGCTGACTCCAGCGGCCTCCTGGATCCCGCGCCAAGCTCTCCAAGCGAGAGCGAATTTACAGGACTCACCAGGCTTCCCAGATCAGTGAGAGTGTGGTGAGTCTGAGGGAGAGCCTTTGGCTTCTTCCCACACGCGCTTCGCGGATCCCTGTCCCCAACCCCTCCAAGCCAGTGACTGGCCTGAAACCTCAGGACCCACTCACCAACACCTCCCTGGATCCCCTGACCTAAAGCCCACTGATGGAGTGGGAATTTCCCCGATTCTCTGGGCATCAAAGGTCAATGAGTGTAGAACCTCAGGCACATCGTGCCTGAGATACATTTCCCAGGGATTAAGCTGCCCGTCACCTCCCGTGGCCGGGTGACAGCTCCAGGCACACTGTGCCAGAGAAACACTTCCAGGTGATTACTGGTCCCACCCCACAGCCCCAGACCCAATGCAGGTCGGCCTGGAGTGAGAACTCCTAGCCTGCCACACCGGAGGGACATTTCTCAGCAATCCACGGTCCCACGCTATGGACCGAAACCCAGCACAGCCTGGCCTATGAGTGAGGGCTCCAGGCCCACTGCACCAGAGGGACCTTTCCCAGCCTTCTTGGGTTACGGCCTGTAGACCCGGACCCAGCACAAGCTGGCC
>PVKA01019344.1:0-42222 GCA_004027165.1 Ctenomys sociabilis | reverse complement strand
AGTACAGTTGGGATAGATAACGCTGTGCTTCTACATAATTCTATGATAGGCAAGATCTGCACTAATGGTGGTTGGACAGGATATTATGTCGGCTTTTAGTGCTATGGTCATCCACTAGGTAAATAATTATTGAATTTTTGATATAATTCAGCTATAAAAAAACCTGTAAATATAATATCATGTATGCACCTTGTACAATGCCAAAACGTTATGAAAACAGTTTGCAATGTATTAATTCATTGACTCTGTATGGTTAAGGTGTTTGAAACTGTCTGATTGACATTTGTATTTTAATAAAATAAAAATAAATGGAAAATAAAATCAAAACTGGTAACAAATACTTATGGAGCAGTTTGCAACAGAGAGCCCTTCTCCTCTGTTGGTGAGAGAGTAGACTGGTGCAAGCACTCTTGAAATTAGTATGGAGATCTCTTAAAAACCTAGGATTGAAGCTTCCATTTGATCTAGCTCTTCTTCTTTTACACGTCTTCCCAGAAGAATTAAAAACATCGTAGCAAAGAGATACATGTACACTCATGGTTATAGCAGCACAGTTTGTAATAGCTAAATCTTTGAAACAACACAGATGCCCATCAATTGAGGACTGGATAATAAAAATGTGGTTGGTTTATATAATGGAGTACTATTCAGATGTAAAGAAGCACAAACTGGAGACTTTTATAAGTAATTAGTTCCAATTTCAGGCTATACTCAGAAATGAAATAAATCACACTCATGTGTAGGCATCATATTTGCTCACTTCTGTGGGAAACTGAACAAGTAAATAAGATCTAAAGTCTATAATAGGGGGGTGGGAAGATTGCTTGACAGTCTAATTTCCTACCTGGGAACACAAGGACCTGGGTTTGATCCCCAGTACCTTATGCCATGCCATCTCCAGAACCCCAGGCACCATGTGCTGACCACCAAAACTGGCTTGGTGGCAAACACCTGTAATCCCAGAGCTGGGGAGGCTGAGATAGGAGGATCACCACAAGTCCGAGTTGTGTAGCCAAACCCTGTACCAAATAAATAAATAAACAAATAAACAGTGGATGTGATGAACTTGGCAGAACCTGTTCAAAAGAAAATATATACTGATCGGAGAAAAGGGAAAGGAAGAAAGGGAGAAAGAAAAAGATGTATACATAGATGTGACAGTTACTAGCTTCTCTTAGTTATTCCTTATCCAGATAATATTAGCACAAAAGAAAACTTTTGTGCTAATATTATCTGGATAAGGAATCTTATCCAGATATAAATTATACTCAGAATACCTACTACAAAAAACAATATGTAGTGTATCAGCTATTTTAAATTTCCTAATAACCTGTTTTGAAACTCGATTTCATTGTTATGTTTATTTTTTCCTCTTAAAAATTAAAAAATAGCATAGTCTTGAAACTAATATATATATATTATGTAAAATAAATATATAAAGATAAATAATCAAAATCCTAACTTCCAAATTATTTTTTTTTCTGTTGTATTATTATTCAGGTCATCTACATCCATGACAACTGCCAGGTGGAAATCCTGTAAGTTTTGTAGGGCACATCTCTTAATACCATGTTCAATGAGGTCTTCTTGGTAGCTTACAGTTGGCCTTATCTGGAGGATGTTACATTCAGTTCACCACTACTGTTTCTTTGATTGTGTGAACTTAACAAATGTCCCTAACAGTGATTAACATTGAAATTGTAACATGCAGTTGTAGTGTGAATTGTACAATGTTAGGGAAATGCTGACCCATCATTTGAAAATCCAATCATTATCTAATTATTTGGCAAAGAACCTGCTCATATTTTTAAGGGATAAGTGAGGTTACAATACATATCTGTATTGTGCTACTTTTCTCATGTTAAAGTAATCAAAAATGTCAATGGGAACTCATGTCCTGTATCAATCATATATCAGATTTATTGACAATATATTTATTGGAGAAAGAGATAGTGATGGGTTGAAATACAATTTTTTTAACACTGCATCTTTTTTTTTTTTTTTATCCATTCCTTAGTTGATGGGTATGGATACGATTTGATTGGTCAATTTTTTTTTTTTTTTTTGCCGATGTGGGGATTGAACTCAGGATCTTGCACTTGCCAGGCAAGCGCTTATTCTACTGAGCTTCCAACTGGCCCCTATTGGTCAAATCTCGATTTAACTGTAGACATAATTTGTCTAACCAATACAAGAATTAGAAAAGAAATCAATGAAAATATTCTATTTGTATCAATAGCTTCATAGAATGTATAACAATGTGTATTTTATATTTTATCATTCTCTGTTAGTTATATGGTTCAAATATTTTGTATTAATAAAACATACATGTTTTCTAGATCCATATTTTTTTGTAATTGCCAGTATACTACCAGGTAAGAGATGAAATTTTCTTTTTTTATTGTCTTATTTATTCCTGAGCAGCTTGAAGTATTGACAAAGAGAAGAACTTTCTAACAGTGATACAATGAAATGCAACCTGCACAGACTTTCATTGAAAAGAAATCTCGCATATTCTGACCAGTGCTTGGACTTCTTAATCCACACTCCACTGACTCTGGCACTTACTGACCCTGTCAGTGCCTGAGTTAAGTCACACGTACTACTTTCTGGTCTTGGTATCCTACTCAAGGATACCAAGTATAATGATACTATTTATATAGCCCTCTTCTGGATTGTTGGAGGATTATATGTGAAATGCTAGAGCATTATGTAATTGTTTAGGGATAAGTTAGGTTTCTGAAACAGCATCTTCTTAGGAGAGCTTTCCTCTTCTGATTCTGGCTCAATCTCCTTAAAATATCTTTTCCATATACTACCTGAAAACAGAATGTGCATTTGATTTTCCTTCACAATTATTTTTCATTACAAATTGCTGGATATTCTTGCTCTAGGCTTCAATGCAAATCTCCAACAACTTTGTTTTTAAGCATTGTTGATTTATTAAAAAAATACACTTAAGTCTTTTTAAAATGTTCGGCAACTTTACATGTCAGAGTTTTTACCAGCTGACTCTGGAAGTAACATGACCACTGGGGACTGGGGAAACAGCCAGCAGCTGGAAACCAATGCATAAGTCAAAAACAAGAGAAGCAAATTTATTTTTGAAAAGCAATAAAATTGTTTGCAATACAGTATTGCTACTAATAATTTTAGATAACTTGAAGTTGTTGGGGGCCACAGGCTTTTTCCATACTCTTTGACCCATATGTATCAGTTTGCTGCATGGATACAAGATAGTTTTGTCCTACACCCATCTCCCAATGCCAAAGCACTTCTAGCTGATGACATTTTCTATTGTAATTCTGAGCACTTATTGGCCTTGATTCTGTTAGGCAATTATAATATCTAACATGGCATTAAGGCTCACTGCATGAGCTAATGCCTCGATAAGAAATTAATCAAATCTGGATGAAAAGGTCATTAGAAAGTTAAATTATGTCACTGATACCAGGCAAGCACCACATAAGCAAGATACTTCATTGTAATATATTAGATCTTGAAATTCAGTCATTAGCTTCACCTCACTAGGGACATCTAATTATTGATGTGGTTAATTACTTAAGTCCATTGACCATCTTCTCATGTTCTGTTACTTATACTTTCTGCTCTTTGAAAAATCTGTTATGTAACAATCTTAATATATACCTATGTTTCACCTTAATTAGTATTTTTTGTAAGTTAACTTAATAAAATCACAGATAATTTATTATAGTGGAGCTTATAATTATTTATTAAACTTCTACTCTGCAAAGGCTTATGCACTGATCTAAGGAAGAGTTTTCTTTCCATGGAAAATCAAGTGAATTTCCTAATATGTACATATTTAACTTTTCAGAACAGCTTTCATGACCTTCTCTGCCACTGTCCTTGACCAGAACAGGTCAGATTAAGCCTATGCATGGAAATGAGCTTTAAGCAATTCTGGATAATTTGAGACAGACAAACTGTTCAGGATCATCTAGCAACTGAAGGTCCACTTTCTCTAGAATAATTAAGATAATTAAGTAGTGATGTCACCTCCTTTGATTAAAGTGTCACAGCACAATATTAATCTTCTTGGTTTTAAGCAAGATCCCAAGGACACCAGCAGCTTCCTGACCTGTGTGAGTCAGTCTACTCTAGATAACAAACAATTACAAGATTTCATTGATGAGAAACAACTTTATTTCCTGCTCATGCCCTTTGAGCTTTGCCAGTTAGCTGAGGTTTCTGCTCCATGATTCCTCACATAAGGACTGAGACTGACGGAGGCCCCATCAGCATGAGAGAAGGAAGAGCAGCCAGTGAGCTGCTCATGTTTCCCACAGAACTAGAGGCTTACTTTGCTCCAAAGTAATGCAGCTAGAATATTTGCACCAGGCATAATGGCTGTCCCTCATCAACATGAAGGACTTCTGTGGTGGAAGCAATACTTCTCTTCAGCTAGGATTCTATAATCTGGAGCAACGCTTACTAGAACTAATTGAGTATCTTGAATGCATAAATGCTCTCCATTTTTCATTCTTTGGCATGCCTGAGTTCCCCTGATAGAGTCTGTCTCCCAACATTCTCATATAGCATTGCTCAAACAAAAATTTTCATTGTTTAGTTATTTTCCTAAGCGTGATGAGGGAAGTAACTGTAATTGCAAACTTTTCCCACAGCACCTCACTTGTTGTAGCTGTAAAAGAAACAAGTAGTATGAAACAATGAATGAGGGAGAAAATAGAATCCAGCTAAACAGAAGGGAACTGTCAAATATTGAGGGCCATCCATATCTGAAAGAAAAAACTAATAAGGTCAGTTGACAGAAGCCAGAGGTTTTTGGGATGGATAAACTAAGTCATGCTAAAGGGTTGTGCTATACTGTTTTATGATCTCCATGGGCAGTGTAGCTTTAGCAAGTATTATTGTACCGAGCAGGGGGTGTGTCCACAGGTGTGACCATTAACCATGTATGTCAATTTGATCAGACTAAGAAAAGCTGAAGGGATCAATAGAGCACATCTCCATGTGTGTCCATGTGAGTCATGGATATGTGCCTTGAGGAGCTAGGGACCTGACTACTTCCTCTCTAACTCTGTTCACCTGCCCTGCTTCCAAGGTACCATGAATAAACTTTTTTTTTTTTTTTTTTTTTTTTTTTTTTGTGGAACCAGGGATTGAACTCAGGCCCTTGTGCTTGCCAGGGAAGCACTTATTCCACTGAGCCATCTCCCCAGCCCATGAATAGGTATTTTTGCACCATCACACCATGATAGTCCTGCCTTGGAGCCAGCAAACAATGCGCTGAACTCCTGAAACCACAAGCCAAATTAAACTTCTAATCCTTTATGCTCTGGCATTGGGTATGGTGTTCTCATGGCAGAAGCATTGACTAATACAAGTAAAGCTCCATCTGGTTTGATGTTAAAGATGCAAAAAGTAACATTACTTCAATAAAATCTTCCTAGAAAGTAGAAGAACATTCAGACCTTATGGAAACTGAGTAGTGAAAAAGAATTAAGTGTGGATTCATATCTCTGCAGCAAGTTTTAAATTCCAAAATTTGCTTGAAACAACTGTTTCATTTACTTCAAGCTATTTGTTAAAATTCTGGACACACAGAAAACACCATCCTCGATTTGGAGCTACACACAGACAAAAGTCTATGTTTTCACAGCACTTGACTTCATCATCTCCCTAAATGTTTCACTTTAAAATGAAATAAATGCCTTAGAGAATTACAGAGTGATCTAGAATGTGCAGGTGAAAGTTACAGTACATAATAGTGTTAGGAAATGTAATATGTTTTGTAACTGAAGGTGGTGTTCAGTGATAGTCAAGCAGAAAGCAACGTGTCTGGTTTTCTGCTTCAGAGTTCTGAATTGGTTGTACAGGGCAATAGAAAAGAGTGAAAATATTTGGAGATAGATTTATTACCTCCTCTCTATATGCATGTATATTTTCTGATATATAGTGCAAGGTAAAAGTGAAGCTTTAGGTTTCAAGATAGTGCTAAAGTGAAGAAACTTCGAGAAATTCTGACAGGCTTTGTTGAACTGTTAAGTAGAGATTATTTAGAGTCCAAACCAGCAAAGTTTGTTTCCTGTACTCATTGATGTATGTTCTCTCAGCCAGCCTCTTTTCTTATAAATCAGAGTTTAATTAAACAGATATTACAGGGTGCCTCACCCGACCAACACTATTCTAGGAATTTGAAAAGAGTCAGGGAAGGAAGAAAAGCAGGAAAGCTCTTGCCCCCTCGATGTTTGTATTCTATGCAGGAGACAATGAGAATAATAAGCAAATGTTGAAGCATAGAGACAGTTATGAAATCTGAGTAGAAAATCTCAAGAGTATTATTTCAGCTTTTTAGAAGCTAAGACCTATATTAAAAATTTAAAGAAATTTAACACGTTTCTTTCAACATGTTATTTAAATGTGACCTGTCTCGGCCAAACCACATCCTTCTCATCTTCCCCAAATATCATGAGTGACCTATTTTCTGCCTTTGTCATATATGTACTTTGTTGATTCCTTTTTTATTTTGATGCTTAGTTTTTACTGTAATTTCCAATACATACTTTCTATATATGTCTATTTTTAAACCACAGTAAATTGAAATTCTAAAATTAATTTCTCAGTTATTTACCTTTGAAACGTAGAAATAAATATCAGCATGTTGACTTTGCATTAGGTATCCATTATTGCATAAACCAGTCACTCCCCAGGTTAAACCTTAAAACAGCAAGCGTGCATCTAGCATATTCTGTGGTATGGATATCCATGTGTGGCTTGGCTGGATCTATCTCCAGCTAGGATCTTTCAGAAAGCTACAATCAAAGCACTGACCAAGGCAATGCTCATCTTAAATTTGGAAGGTGGGACCCAGAGTCCACTTGTAGACTGGCCTCAAATTTTGGCTGAGTATTGGTTGGAGGCATAAGGTTCACGCCAGGGGCCTTTCTGTGGATCAGTTCATGCTGTGGATTCTCTTAGGGCTAGAACTGTACACGGCGGTGAGAGCATTTTCGCAGACTAATCTCATGGATGAAACCCCCTGCCTTTTGTGGCATGGAGAGTGGTGCAGCCCCTGTCTTCATGCTAAAAGAGGCCCATCTCTGTAGGTTGCACAATTGATGCCTCACATGGCAAAAGGGATTGTACAGTGCCAGTAAAGATCTTGAGACTGCCTGGATGTTTCCCACTTGATCACACAAGTCCTCAAGAATTAGAGAAGAAGGAATGTCCCAAAAGAAAATAAGCTTCCAATTGAGAGACAGAGAGAGAGAGAGAGAGACAGACAGACACAGACACAGACACAGACACAGACACAGACACAGACAGAGAATGTTACACTGTTCACAATGATGAAGCAGAGATCGCTAGTGGGTTACAGAATAAATGCATTCTCTAGAAGCTCAATATATATATATATCTGTAAATACAAAATAATTAGGATAGATATACAGCTACTTTCCTAGTTCAATGAGAACAAAGATTTGTACTAATAGTGTTTAGACAACATATCATATCTGCATCTTGTACTACAGATAACTACTATGAAGGCAACAATATGCAATGTATTAATTATTGTAACTGTCCTACTGACCTGTTTTGAAACTGTTTCAATGATATTTCTTTCCCAATACAATTAATATAAAAAGAAGACTTTAGAATGAATTCTTCTGAAAAGAAGGAATGCAGCCCTGCAGACACCTCCAGCTTGCCATGGAAACCCATTTTTTGGCTTTTGAATTTCAAAGCTGTAGACCAAACCTATATGCTTTGAAGCCACCGGGTTTGTTATAATTTATTGCCACCTGTGTTAGGGAACTGATACACAGTGATTCTATTTTATTTGAGAGCTGTACACCTGTGAGGGAGCACAGAGCAGCACAAGCACCAAGCGGGGGAAGCACTGATGACCATCAGCACTCCTGCTACGGGACACCTGACTGTGCAGCCTCATGCTTCAAGTTCTCACAGTTGTTTTGGAAGTTTATTACTTTTTACACAAGTTTTTATGTAAGTTATGCCTAAACACTCCTGCCTAAAAAAGATGTAAAACTAGTTATCTGGTCTCCAGTATAGACAGTCTTACTACGCTCCTAACAGTATTATCCTGGAAATTATGTTGCAACGTTGAATAGCCAGATATGAGTAGATACTCTCAACTGGCTCCTGTTCTTAGAAGAAAAGCATGTTTTCCATTTAACAAACACACAACACCTGTGATGTTAGATGTTAATTTTTGTTTTTGTTTTTTTTTTTTTTCTTAGATGCTTAATGTCACATGTTATTGTATTGAATTTGGTAGAATGAGGGTTGAAGGCTGGGTTTTTTTTTTTACATTTGTTGAGATGATCATATGATGTTTCTTGCTTGTCCTGTTGATATGGGAAATTATGTTTTCTAATGTTCACATATTAAAACAATGTTGTATTTCTGGAATAAATCAACTAGCATAAAATTCAAACCTCTGAATTCAAATTAATATTACTTTGTTGGGAATTCTAGCTTTTACTATTTTTTATGATGTTTTTTCATTTTTGATAACAAGATTGTCTTTATGTATCAAGACTTTATTTGTCATATAACATCAGATCAAAAATGTCTTTTCCTTTGTTATCTTTCCCTTTGACAAGGTATCAGGAGTTAGTTTTATTTTATTTTCCATATTTTACAGAATTCACCAGTGAAACTGTGTAGACTTGGAATTGTTTCTTGGGAAAAGTTTTAACTAAAAAAATAGATTGCTTCAGCCAACACTGTGAAAGTTTTGTTTATTTTATTCTTTTGGTATAGTTTTAATTAGTTGTTTCCTCTAAGGAGTCCATTTATTTTAAATAAATTACTGGCATAAAGTTCATAATATCCCCATGTTTTCCTTTGGATACCTAAAGAATCTTTGTCATATTCCTACTTTCTATTTCTGCTATTGATTATGGGCTTGCTCTTTTCGATTGATCAATCTTGCCTGGAGATGATGCATTTTATTATTTTTTTCAAATAACCAACTTTTGATGTATTTCTTTCTCTGTTGTTTGGCGATTGTCTATTCATGAAAATACTTCTTATATTTTTCTAATTTATTTCTGCTACCTCTATTATTTCCCCTCTATTATTTTTGGGATTCATTTATTTTCTTTCTTTCTCCTAGCTTTAATTAAAGTAGAAGCTTAATACATTACATGTGTGCATTTTTTTTTCTAGTATAAACATTTAAAGTTAAATTTTTTTCTAATCACTACTTTTCTGGTACTGCATAATTTTAGATATATAGTGCTTTCATTGTTATCATCTGTTTTTTCTAATTTATGCTGTAAATTGTTCTTTGATCCATGTGTTCTTTAGAACTGTTTGATATGTAAATTTGTGAGTTTCCTGGATATCTTATTGCTAATGAATCTAATTTAATAGCATTATTCGATAATTATGAAAGCATACTCTCTGGCTGAGCATATGGTTTTTGTGAATACTCTACATGCACTAGAAATGATGTATTTTGTTTGATTCTTCTTGTGTTCTATAATTTGCAATTAATTAAGTGTGTTGATAAGTTTTATTCAGATATTTTCTGACCTTTTTCTATATGAACCATGAATTAATGAACTAGGAATATGGAAGTCTCCAACTATGAATGAATCATTTTGCTTAAGACCTGGTTCTGGCCTTTATTGATGAAATTCATAGAATGTGTTTATATTTACCTAGTAATTGCAAAATATGACATTTTTTCATTTCTTTAATTCTATAAAATTTTTTCCTCTCTACCTTATAACCTTTGCCTTTCATAAAAGTATCTCTGTGAATGTATTAATTTACTCATTGTCAGTGTTTTCAATGCAGTTAGTATCATTACCTTTTGTGTATTTAATTTTTCTTGTCATCAGAGTTGTCTTATCAGATAATTTCTTGTTTTCTTTCCATGTGCCTCATTATTGGAACATATCTTCACTTTCTGAAGCAGAAAATTGATTCAAGATCACCTTTATTTTCCTGCTGTGGAACTTGATACCTTTTAATTAGAAGTGAGATTCAAAAACCAGAATCTATGCATTAGATTTTATGTTGTTCATTGTTTGAAGTGGAATTTCTTTTAAGCCCTTCAATGAAGTGGAAGTTTTTGGACAGTTATTAGTTCATCCCAATACCTCTCATTCAAATGCTATAGTGTAGAAGTTACATTCACATTTTTCCACTTCATGTTTGCATTTTTTCTCAGTGTCTGTAAAGGTCTAATTATAAATAGAAGAAATTAATAAGATACTGACTAGAATTTGAGTAACTCTAATGAAATAAGGAAAAGATGAAAAGAAACCTAACATCACGACATAAATAGAAAAAAGAAAACTACAAAAAATATCAGACAGAAGTTTGGCCACTTCTGTGCTTATTCTCAGTGTAGTATAACATAGCACTAATATAGTTAGCATAGATATACTGTTACTTTCTCTTAATTCAATGAGAAGAAAGTTTTGAACTAATTATTTAGATAAGCTATCATGTCTGCATATTGTACTATGAATAATTACTATAAGAACAACAATATGCAATGTAGTAATTGTTGTAACTGTCCTACTAATCTATTTTGGAACTGTCTCATTGCTATTTCTTTCTCAATAAAATTAATAAAAACAGAATATTTCACTAATAGAAGGTCTCAGAGATTGTTAGGTTGAATCAAAAAACCACGCCAAATCATATGCTGGTCATGCCAATGCATATTAAATGCACAGGAGGTAGACAGCAGCAGTGTGGTGAGTGAATGTATTGATGCTTGAACACCTATATTCATGCAAGACTTAGGAAATTTCACAACAAAGAGTGCTATTAAAGATGAAAAAATATGTCATAACTGTAGAAGACAGTTTATTAGGAAAACATAATATAAATGCATTTAGTAAGAGTGCTTTAAAAAACAAGTAAAATCTGATGAAACCAAAGGAAGAAATAGATTATAGTAATATTTAGAGATATTATCACTTCTCTTTCATTAGTTTATAAAATAGACACATAAAAAATCCAGTAAGTTCTTAAAATATATGGAGAACAATATCAGCTAACTTGGCTTCATTGATATTTAGAGAAAATTATGTGTAACAACTAATCAAATATTGCCCGTGAAATTGACCAGTACTATATATGGATTATTCATGGGCTAGTGAATAAATCTCACAATTTATAAAAAGATTGAAATCACATAAAATGTGATTTTCTACCTATATTGTAATTAAATTAGAAATGGATATAAGTAGGTTATATAAAAATCTTAACATTTCTGGAAAATACACAGTTCTGAACAGTCCTTGGACCAATACCAATATTATATATACGTAGGCATCTGTTGGTCTTACTGTGAATGGTTCTACCTGGGGAGACTCGATGGCAGGAATGAGAAAAAGAGAAGACAAAAGCTTGGCTAGGTGGTCCCTAGCCTGCCTGATAGGCAAGACTGACTCAACTCACAACAAAATTTGCACTTTTACAAAGTTTGTAACACATGCCACAAGGTTGCCTAACTACTAATAGCTGGCCTGAACCAGACAGGATGCTTATCTCAGGACTGAGGTAGCTTGTTTCCTTTAGGCACTGAGGCCCAGTCCCACCTACACACATTTGATCATTTTCCCAAAAATTATAATAGAAAAAAAATTTTTAAGAAGTAAATGTTAATAGAAAATGTAATCTATTAATACTTATAAGATGTCTATAAGAAATTTTCTAAGAAATTTGAATGTTTTAATGCATTGAAATCTTAAAACAGCTAATCAGACATTTGCTACCATTAAAAAAACAAATAGGAAAAAAACTGATGATAAAGGAGAAAAAAATCAATATATAATAGGAACAGAATCAACAGAAAAATGTTAAAATAGGAAAAGAAGCAATAGAAAAAAGTTAAAGAATTTGAATTGGCTCTTTAACAAAATTTATAGTCTTTAAAAAGACTGATGAAGCAATAAAGGAAACATAAATTACCAGTATTAGGAATAAAATTATGAGCAATTATGAATTTGCACCTTCTGTGAGATGAATGCAACTTGGAAAGTCACACATAATAAAAGTAATTAAGAGCAAGGTATTCCAAGCAACCCATATGTCAATTACAATAATTGATCATGTAATTGAAAGCTTTCTTACGAATAATTCTGGCTTCAGTGATATATCTAATAAATATTTACAGAATGCAATGCAAATATTAGAGTATAAATGCAATTAGAGAAACAATAACAGTATTGTACAAACTATTTCAGGAAAAGAGGAAGGAAAATGACTTTTTCAGTTGTTTGACACTTATCACTCACTGATAGATAAGTACCATTATAAGTTTCTTACACTATGGAGGCTTTTTTTTTTTTTTTACAGATAAACATTTATTTCATTTTGTAAGTTTTTTATTTAGTTTTTTGTTTTTCTTTCCTGCAGAAGGCATATGGGAGGGAGTGGGTTAGGCAGCTCCAGGAGGAGCTCTGAGAATGCTGTGGAAGGTGCGAAGCGTAGGCGTGCAGGAGAGCTCAGCCTCCTGTCCCTTCGCCGTCCCTAGCTCAGGTCTGTAGTGTTGAAGGCTCCAGGAGCTTCTTAAGCTTGCCCAAGACCTTCTGAGACTCCTTCAGTCACAAGTTGTTTTCCTTCAGGTTCTGGACCTCTGCTTGCAGGTGGGCTTTGTCTTCCTTTTCTTTCTTCAGATCTTCAACTGGTCCTCTTAGAAGCCAGAGTCAGCAAGGAGTATGGCTTTATCTGAGCCAGACCTGTTCCTCAAGCGGACCACTGATGGATGCCAAGCTCAAGAGGCAATGGTTTTCATCACTAGCAGCAAAAACACGAAGCTCGCTGGACCTTATGGACTTTGGCAGCATTGATCAAGTTGGAGTAGTCCACATCTACAGCAGTGTCAGGCAGAAGCGTCAGGCTTGGGTCAGCCAGGGACTGCCTATGGATCTCGTGGATGTTAGTGAGGGAGCTGTTGGAGGCTGAGAACTCTTGGTGCAGGCCTTTCATTCCTAAGGTGTATGAAGGTCTCTGAAAAGGGGGAGAACTGGGGAGAGAAGGGTATATAACACACATGAGGACATCACTGGGCAGGGCCTGGCCCAGCAGTGAAGCCCTCTAGGTCAAGGAGTGATCCCTCCGGCTTCTGTAGATACAAGGCCAGTCTTGACATGGTTCTGGTGGGGAAAGGAGACTGAGGGGAGGAGAGCAGCTAGTGGATGGAACTTAAAATTCTTTTGTGATTTGGCTTTTAAGGTCCATAAGCTTCTTATGGTGCAGGATATTTCATTGTCATCACTCTGATGGTGTTTTCTGTGTCCATAACTCCCATGGAATTAATGGCTCCTTTAGGTTTTCTCCATTTAATCAGGTACTTGCTAGTAGCTCTCTGGTGAGGAGATCAGAGGAGGAGGAAGAGCATTAGGAGGAGAAGGAGGAGAAGGGAGATAAGGAAGGGGAGGCGGAGGAGGAAGAGAAGAAAGAGGAGGAGGAAGGCATGAGCTGTGATGAGGTAACTGGATGCAGTTCTTTTCATGAACTTCTGTAACTGGAAGAGATGACCGGGCTGGCAGAGTGCTGGGAACTCATGGTACTGGTATGGAAAATAGCATTATTGATACTGAAAGTGCTGTTCTCCTTGGTCAGAAGGCTAGAGCCACCTTGGCTCTTGCTATGGATGTTCATATTGTTAGATTGCATATAAGAAAAGAAGCTTCCAGAAATATGCTTCATAGACAGACCAACATTTGTTAATTAAATATATCAACAAATCTAGAAATGCATAACAAAAGATAGGCAAATTATCCTGTGGCCAAGTAGGTTTTATCTTTTATACTCATGGCTAACTTATTATTAGCAAATCAACCAATAATGAGTACTACTCAGTAATAAAACAGAAGGATGAATTGTTGATATGTAAAATAGCAAAAATGAATCACAAACACATTAAGCTAAACTAAAAACACATTAAAACGTTACATACTATAATTTCATTTATTTAACACTTTGATAAAGGTAATAATATAGCAGTAGATCAGCTAGTACATCAGCTAGAGGTTAGGCTGAGAGGAGGTTCATTTTTCTTTGGAACCAGGATTGAACTCAGGCCCTTGTGCTTGCCAGGAAAGTGCTTATTCTACTGAGCCATCTCCCTGGCCTCATGGGAGGAGGTTCTTAATACACATGTAATGACTATGTTAATTCCTTTGTGGTACCGGAATTTTATTTTATCTCTTTTCTCGTGCTGATTACAAAAATCTAGGTATATGAAAACCCACAAAGCTTTATACCCAAAGTCATGTGAATTTAGCTCTATCAATTTAAAGTATAAAATCCAGAAAAATAACGTAATTTTAACCATTAACAGAATAAAACATTAGTGCAATAAATCAGTCATACTTTTAAAAACTCAGTCTATTCAACAAAAGCCAACACTACTTTATGGCAATGTTCCTGAACAAATTAAGGGTAGAAGAAAAATTCTTGCTTTGATAGAGGTATCTGTAATGCAGTTGTAGTAATGCAGAATCACTCTGGTGAAATAATGGGCACTTTACCCTGGAATCCAGAAGACACGTCAACCCTCTATTTAATATTGTGCTGGGCAGAAAGGCTGAGTGACAGACAGTTCTGCAATCCAGAAATCAAAGGTCATATTGTAGAGCAAAAAATATTACAGCGATCAAAAGCACCTGGTAGGCAATCTTGAAGGCAGGAAAGAGTACTGAAATTTTGTGCTGAAAGCTAACAATATCTCAGTACTACAAACCAGCAAATCCAGACGGGTGAGGAACTTCATGTTATCAGTTTTCAGGAAGGGAATGAACTCATCTTACTCTCTAATGTTTAAAATTCTTAATGAATTTATCACAAACTAACACTCAAGTTAAATTTATCACAAGTCCAAAGTCACCCTGACCATTGATCAGATTGACTCGTCCTACATGCTAACAGTTTAGGGAAAGATGCATGCTAACTTCAGGAAACAAATATTAATTATTTAATTTTTTATTGTTGTGCAATATAAAATTTTGCCATACAGTGAGAAAATTAGGAGACATCTTAAAAAACAAACAAGTGTTATCTGCTTTGAAGATATAACATAGTCATTAAAATAGACCTGGAGATTCCCAGATATTAATATTATTAAATGTTGTAAAATGATTGGGATAAAAATATTAATTTTATAGTGAAAAAGAACATGAGAAAAGAGATGGTGAATTTTAGCACAGGCATGGATGCTGTAAAAACAGCAGTGTTGGGCCGGCCAGATAGTTTACTGGACTAAAGCACCTGCTTAGGCAGTGACCAGATTTTGATCCCTGGGTTGCTGTTTGGGCCCCGTCTGTGGGGTGCGCTGAGACAGCCGATGAGCCTGGGTGTGAAAACAGGAGGATCACTATGAGTCCAGTCTGTGTAGTGAGACCCTGTAAGTAAAATACAAAAAACAGTGCTGTGAAAACAGTGTCAAAAATAAAGTGTTTTTTTTTTTTTTTTCCTTTCTGGGCATGATGGCTCGTACTTATAATCTAGACCTCTGGAAACTGAGGCAAGGGGCCCCCAAATTCAAGCCCCACGTGGGCACATTAGCGACTTAGCAAGATTCTGTTTTAAAATAAAAAGCAAAATGGGTGGGGGTTGTAGTTGATTGCAAAGGCCCTAGATTCAATCCTTAGTATTGTACTAAACAAATAAATTTTTTCATAGTCTTAATAGATTGAACATTGCACAGGGAAAAAAATTAATAAGAATGAAGATAATGATAGAAAGGTTCAAAACTGAAATGTAAAAGAGTGAAGTGAAAAGAAAACGACATATTTGATGGAATGTGTTAAAAATATGGGATCCAAAACCATGTAGCATCCAAATGCTGGCACTGGTGAGACTTTGAATCTGGTAAATCTTTGCTAGGAGGCATCACCCTGTTGGTGGAGGCTCTTCGAGGCTCTCCCAGTAGATGCCAGTAGAATCTTCCTTCCAGTTTTGTCAGCTAAAAGTGTATCTAGACATTGTGGACTATTTCTTGGAATCCAGTCCCTGCTTAATAATGGGTGCTGCTATGTAAAGCTGCAGTAGCAATGGAGTAGAAGGTGGTTCAAAGAATATATCTTTGTGTAATGATATTTATAATACAAAGAGAACTTTGTATAATGGGAGGAAGACCACAATGTACATTTTCAAGGAATTAAATGAAAAATCAAAATTCCAGAAAGAAATCACACACTGGCATATCACCTTCAATGATTAAAATCAGCTTTAAACACATATGGAAAAAAAGATGTATTATACAAAAAGAAATACAAAACTTGATATTTCTGAATATCAGAATCAACTGCCAAGCAAAATCTTTAATTGGCTGCAACAAACAAGTCTGTCAACCTACAATTCTTTTTCCAGAGAAATATTCTTCAAAATGAAGGTAAATAAAGACATTTAAGAGTAAATATTTGTGAGAATTTGGAATACCGTTACTGTAAGAAATGCTGATGAGATTAATTAGGGTGAAGGGAAATTGTACCAGACAAAAATGCAAAAAATGTACAAGAAGCAGGGCTGGGGATATAGCTCAGCTGCGTAAGTGCCTGACTGGCAAACATAGGGTCCTGAGTTCAATCCCTGTTACCACAAAAGAAAACAAAAGCAAAAACAAAAGAAACCCCAAAAATGTACAAGAAGAAATAAGAACTCCAATTTAATCTAGACATATGGTTTAATCCATATGAAATTTAAGGGCAAGGGGGCATCTTCTGAATAGAGAAGCCATTTCTAAAATTTTAGTGAAAATGCAAACAATGCACACTAGCCACAGTAATATTGAAAAATAACTTTGAGGATGTTCACTACTTGATTTCAACACTCCCTAAGAGGCTGTAATGATTGGAACAATTGGTACTTGTATACTAGAGAGACAAATAAATCAGGCAAGGATGATAGTTTAGAATTTAACCCTAGCATCCACAACAGTGCCTAGCTGGGGTATCTGGTAGGGCTCTCCCTCAGTAGTTTTTTGACTTTCAGAAACTTGGGCCCTGTGCCAGAATATGACCACAGCAGAACCCAAATCGCCATCCACTGGTCTTTTTTCCCTATTGCTATTATGGTTTGGAACTCAAGTGTCCCTCCACACTCCCCTGCATGGAGAGACTGGGCTTCTGGAAGGTGATTGTGATGGATTGTGTTGTCGAGTTCAAGCACCTAAGTTAGTTGATTGATAATGGAGTGCCCATCTCTGACAGGTGTAGTAGTATAGAATGGAAGAATCATGATGTGTGTGCATGGACAGTATAGTTGGGATAGATAACACTGTGATTCTACATAATTCTATGAGGGGCAAGATTTGCACTAATGGTGGTTGGACAGGATATTATGTCAGCTTCTAGTACTATGGACAACCACTAGGAAAATAACAAGGTAGAAAGTATTAACTATTGAATCTTTGATGTAATTCAGGTATAAAAAATATGATACGCAAACAGCTACAGTCTCTTAATTTGCTGATAAGAGACATATGGTATAATAATGTCTATAAGTATAATATCATGTATGCACCTTTTATGATACCAAAACATTATGAAAACTGTTTGCAATGTATTAATTTATGAAATCCATCTTGTCAAGGTATCTTAAAACTGTCTCATTGATATTTGTACTTCAATCAAACAAAAGTAAAATAAAAAAAGAAATAAAATAAAATAAAATTAGTCTTCTGCCTGAGGAATAGCTGACAATTTTTCCCCTCCTGAAGGTTGTCTTCCAGCCTTTAAGATTATGTCTTTGTGTTGGACTTCTGGGATTTTGACTATACTATCGCATGGGGGATGTTCTATATGCTCCACTTAGCTGTGTGTTGAGGTCTTTACCTCAGGCTCAATCCCTGGTTCTGCCAAGGAAGTGCTTGCCAGGGAAGTGTTTATTCCGCTGAGCCACCTCCCTGGCCCTTAGAAATTCTATTTGAGCAAGCTATTTCTTTTTTAGGTTTCTTTCTGCAAAAAGGTAAAGGGATCACATTACAGTAGTACATGCATACCTGTGTTTATGGCAACACAACACACAAGAGCTAAATCTTGGTCTGTCTGACCATCAACAGAGAAGTGGATAAAGAAAATGCGGTATCTGTCCATGATGTAGTACTGCTCTGCTATAAAGAAGGACACATATGAGTCATCTTTCAGAAGTGAATGTATCTTGAGATCATAAAAATGGTACATGATGAATTAAGATATAGTAAGTATATAGACCTACTCTCTGGCCTCCTATCTTTCTTTTACCTCTGACATTTCTTGTATTTACCAGATAAATGTAAATATTATGAACTTCAATGTTTTCTAATACAAAGTAAATGAGCATTACAAAAAGAAAAAACAAACAAACAAAAAAAAGATGGGGGACCTGGTCAGAGTGGGCAACTTGGGGTGGCATGAGGAAGGAGGGATCTCCTGGCCTCCAAGAGCAGGCTTTCTCCTGGCAGGCTGCCCCACCAACCCCTATCTGTACCTGAGACTGATAATCATGCACAAAAGCTTCTGAAACTGTGAGCCAAAACAAAACTTCTCCTCTTTTAAATTATAGGCGCAGGGGATTTTGTGTCACTGGTGTGAAAGTAACTAAGATAGCAGCCTAAAGCCACGAAGAAGTGGTGTTTGCCCCATTTTTACCTGAAAACTTGCAGAAGTACTAATAATTAATCGGCTAGGTGTTGAATATGGATCTCCACCATTGAGAGAAGATGGGAAACATCCTTTCCACAGTTTAGTATTGCCGGAGCAGGAAGGCCTTCTAGGAGGCTACAGTGAAAACCAAGGACCTAGCAGCATGAGGAAACAGGACAGCCAGTGCTATATGCATTTCACAGATGAAGCTGCCTGGTAAGGCTTAGGGCTGGACACCAAATACTAATACTTAACTTTCTAACCACTAGCCCCCACACTGTAAGGTATGCTCTGGTTTTCTTTGTGTCATATTTACTGCACCTCAACATTTCTACATAATCCTTGGCCCATAGTCTGTAATCCAGAGAATGATGACCTGAGAAATCTTGTTTGGAAAATTAAGAAAGAGAATTTGAGAAAACTTTGTTCATCTGAGACTTATTTTTTTTTTTTTTTAGTGCTGACATTTTTAGCTTCTCATTATCACTTAAATGGAACATTATTATATGATTAGACTTAGATGAGTTACAAGGGAATTTACCAATCTAATTGCAAGTAAAAAAAAAATAATTGGAAACTTATCCGTGATGCCCCAAACTGCAAAATATATTATATTAGCATTATCGCTGACTCTGCACTAAAAATTACTCTGGGCCTGCAAAATGAAAGCTTCCTGTAAAGAAGGTGCTGCGAAATTTAACTGCACATTCTGACTCCATATGGCAAATTAATAAAGGACATCATCCTGGGTTCCTCAAGTTATATTTTACATTTTACCCACAAATTACTTCGAAATTTATTCTTCTGTCTTGGCATGAGATTATTTCAACCACCCAACGGCTATCAACAGTGTCTTTTGAGTGACAGGTTCTGTGTTGGATGTCAAGGTACAATTTGCACTTCAAAGCACTGGTTAGTAGGCAGGAGATGCCCAAGATTCTTCCAGAATCTATTCTATCCTCTTAGAGAGATAAGCATGGACATTACAGCACTTGAGCTAGTCTGTGGTCACTGCCACCTTTCACAGACCTTCGTTCCCTCTGACTCACCTGGGCCTATTAGATAATGAGAGGCAGACATACTGAAGCAGCTGGGCTCTAGCTCTTAGCCATTGCTTCCTACTGAGAGCAAGGGGACAGAGTATAAATCCCAAAAGAGTGGGGTGGTTTCTTATCACAGTAGAGGCTGATTTATTCAAAGGATGAGCTTCCTGCTGACAGCCGCTTGTTTTTTTTGTAGAGCACAGTCCCTCTCAAACATCCATCACAGTTTTTTTAATCAGAGAGAATTATTATCATTTCCTAGGATAAGAATTGAAATTACCCTCAAGCAGTTACTTAGTTCAGGAACTACTTGCTGAATAACTTAAACAGTGATGGCAAAGGAGTTTTGTTGAGAGGAAATTAATGCAAGTAAAATATTTATGACTAGTAAAGCTGTATTAATAATTAAATGCTTAGGTATAAGAAGTGAAAAATAATTTTAGAATAAATTTCATTAAGTGGCCTTGTGAAAGAGTGAAGGAAAGAGAATCTGAGTAACTTTATTAGCTTGAAAAATGCAGAGATGTTTTTATGTGAATATCTTATTGTCTTAGTACTTTCATTTTTTCTGTAGAACATAATTATTTTATGCCTTAAACATCTGTATAAGAAGGAATTGGTACATAGAACAACAGCAAACCAGACAGTTAAAGAAATTATAATCACAAAAGATATAACGGATACTACGGACTGCATAATATGTTGCCAGATGCCAGGAAAAGTGCACAGAGGGAAGTCGACAAGGCAGACTGGAAGTCCTATCTCCTAGAACACTGATATTCTGCAGGTCTCACTAAATGTGACAGGATGACAAGGAGGCAAGAAAACAAATCATAAACAAAGGAGGCTTCAGAAATTATTAAGGTCGAATATGTTGTATGAGTTTGTGGTAAGATCTGGGGTCATGTGAAGAGTTAGAAACATGAAAATTTAGAGAGAAAAAAAGGAAAATGTGTATGTATGTCACATATGTATTTAAACACGCTCATTTCTGTTTAAGCTAGTCTTTGGACTTTGCTTTTCAGCCAAGGGAGGCTCTAACATGCTGCCACATGCCTATAAATCCCTGCATACTGGGAGGCCAAGGCAGGAGGATCTCAAGTTTGAGTCCAGCCTGGACAATTGGGAACTTAGGGAGAACTTCTCTTAAAATAAAAGGACTGGGCTCTACCTAAGTGCAAAGACCCTGGGTTCTGTCTCTAGCCCCCTCACCAAACGTAGGCTATAATGAGTTAAACTTAAATTTGTTCAGCTTTGAATTTAGAGGTTAAGTGTAGTTTAACTTTCCTTAAAACTCCTTTCATGTGGTAATGGCTATTTGAATGACTCCACAGGAACACATTTGAACCTTCTCAGAGTGTCACAATTAGATACTGTCTGCAGTGATCATGGCAATGGGGCTTGGAAGCATGGCTTCTCAACATGGACAGCAGCTCCCAAGGCAGAGACCTTTTAAAAACCCAGGATTCTTAACACAAGAACTGAAAATTTTTCAGAGATCTGGAATCAGGTATTTTGGGTTTGAGGATGCATGACCAATGTCTATATATTTGAGGAAGCAACTACAATCAAAATACAAAAATGCATCCTAAATCTAGACTTAAAGAACTTACAGGTAACAGATGATTACTGGCTTGAAAGAAAAACTTAGTTTGATCTTGTGAGTTGTAACTCAGGTGATCCTTTAGTTGAGAAGGTTTTGTGCTGCAGAAGGCTGAGTAGTGTTTTGTAAATGTGTCTGGTTCATGGGAGGTCTTACTGCATCTTCCTCTTGTCATAAAGACTGTGTTGGCTTGGAATAAATCATTGAGTGTGTTCATTTGGATAACATATTGCAACCTTCAGGGGACTAGCCAGTAGTTCTTAGGGAGACAATGTTCTTGTTTATTTCTTAGGTAGGCATGCAGGGAAAATGGGAAAATTAGTAGAATGATTGAGGAAATTGCACAAAATTGATTGCAGTTTGAGTATCTATAGGACAAATACAGTGATTCAGTAGAAACATCTGATTTTGAGGCTATTATAGCTTGTAAAAACAAATGAAGTTCACTGAGAAGAAATGATTGAGTCAGCACTGTTCTCAGTCATTTCAATCTGAATACAGGGTCATAATTCGCAGAGCAGATAATGGGCCAAAATTGATGAATGAACATATAAATTTCTATGGAAGATTGGCAGAGTTTTACATTGGAAGACATGGGAATGAAGTAGGATGGTTATGAGCCAGGGATCTACATAATAATGTACTTCCGTCAAAGGTTTGGGTGGATGAGTCATGGCCTCCCTCCCCTTCTACTCCTCTTCCTGGGCCCAGGTATAAAGCAGCTTGAACTGGGTGAAAACCATGATGAGGCTCACAACCAAGTTCTGGGAAGATGAGCAGAGATGAATTAGCCTCTATTGATCTCTGAGATTAAGGTTTTAATTTCCTTCCAAGTCTATTCTGCTTATTAAGGCAGATAAGAGTATTTTTTACAGTTATATGATTGACCATTCTCCTGGAAACAAAATTTTTCTTCTCTCTGGATGAGTATGGAAAAACGGCTCTATTTCAAGAGCAAAACTCAAACCAAAATTAGTTGAAAGCAAAACCTAGCCTTGATTTTGCATCCATGAGTCTTTAGGGTTCTGATGGTGGAATTAGAAAACCTATTAAACTAGTAAAGAGCCATCATATAGTACCATTATTATGTAAATAAATATAAATATACATACTTTTGGATTGTTGTACAACATATTGTATAACATATGTAAGTAAAAATTTGAGTTTTTTTTGTAGTAAACATATCTGTAACTAACAAGAAACACCAGTAGTACCTGAAAAGGCTATTTATCCCTTCTCCACTTGAGAATCCCACAAGTTTGTTTTCTAGACTTCTGGCCTGGGGCGGGATATTAGTATTTGACGTAAAATGGAATTTTATAGCAAGCATTCTTTTGGGATCTGTTGCTTTCTTTTTCTATTTTATTTATGGACATTACTATTATTATGGTCCACTCAAGTATTCATTGTTTTGCTTCATATTATTCTACTGTGTGACTGTGTAGTGACTCACATAACTATTCTACTATTGATGATCACTTAAATAGCCAGGTTGCCTGGAAGCATAGTAAAACCTATTTTTTTGTGCTAACCAAAAATAATAGCCAAGTTGGAACTATCATGCGTGCTGCATCTATGAATATTTTAGTATATATCTTTTGTTAAATATATGTAGGGCTTTCTGTTGGTCATAGAGAGTGGAATCTCATAAAGAATACATATGTTTATGCTCATGTTTAGAAGGCATTGATAAATGGCTTCTAGCAATTGTACAAATTATACTTCCTCTATAGGAGAATTCATCTGAGGATTCTACAGCCTTACCAACCCTTGCATTTTCTTTTTCTCTTAGTTGTTCCATATAGTAATATATTGTGGCTTAAATTTGATAACCCTAAAAACTAATGGAATTCAAAATTTTTTATACCTTCTTTCATTTCTTAGTTTTAATGTTTATTTATGCAGGTTTTCCAGCTTCTTACTCAAATCCATAAATTCATCAGACTGGTCACTATTAAAATAGTGTAGTTTCATCACTGAAATTAATTATTAATCTTTTGGATATTTGGATTATTTGAACTATTTTTCTTTCTAGATATCTCAAGCTGTTTTTACAATATTTCTGTAGGAATATCATTTAAGCATGAGAGGATTACCAGGTAAAATCTTGTTCAGTGATCATCTTTATGTAATGGAAAAGAAAGTGAGAATCCAGAAGGTTCAATATTTTGTACAGTCATATGATGTGTTCAGTTGTATGGTCTTTCTAATTAGGACATCAGGCTAGAAATAGATGTTGTTGGCATTAAATATGCATATCATTTTAAAAAACTTTGTGGAGTAATAATGAATTTGGAACAATCAAATCTCCTTCATGAAGTGAATAGTTTATTAAGTTTATTAAAATTATATATATATATATATATATATTTCGCTAACTGATCACAAAATCACTCAGCTGGACCTAATTACTATACTTTCTGACTTTTTGTGTTGCCTACTCTACACTCTGCGTTTTGTCCATCTCTCTAGTTTTGATGTTTGCTTTTGTATCTTCTAAAATGGCATTGCAAAGTGTGCGTTTTGAGTCTTTCCTCTATTTTCTTTGCTTTTAATTTTTAGCAAAAATGCAGAGGTGATGGAAATTGTTTTTGCAGTGATAGAAATTTTAAAAAAACAAAGTAGCAAGAGAAACCTAATTCAGAGATACTTGGAATTAAAATCTTATGTCACATTGAAAGAAAAATAGGTATTTCCATCAGGGAGAAGTAGAAGAATAAATACACAAGGTATCAGCTGGCAGTGCTCTGGTCTGCAGCTGGGACCGTGGAGCATTTAATTGTATCCAGGTGAGGGAGGGGCTGGAGCCAGGTTTGTGGCATGAAACCAATTCTTCAAAGAAGTCTGAAAGCAACTTGCGATCACAATTTTATTGGGCTGTGTCTTATAATAAATTGAATAACTATGAAAATAGGGAAAATAATGGATCACATGATTATTATTATTAGTATTGCCTCTGTGAGAGGAGATGAATGTTCCTGAGTTTGTTAATGGTGTCCTGTGTTAGATCTACTTATTTTTCCTCCATGGAATCAGAATGTCAGCTAAGAGAAACCAAGAAACTAGGCAAAAGTGAGTATGTAGAAAATAATTAAAACTACAGTAAACCAGGTGTGATGTACACCTGCATCCCAGGCCTCTCAAATTCTGAGTCAAAAGGATCATGAGTTTGAGCCCAGCATGTCACTGAGCCATCTCCCTAG
Organism: Ctenomys sociabilis; assembly: GCA_004027165.1. NCBI lineage: Eukaryota > Metazoa > Chordata > Mammalia > Rodentia > Ctenomyidae > Ctenomys > Ctenomys sociabilis. Next base: position 17,765 of record PVKA01019344.1, on the reverse strand, counting down.
CTTTACTGATTTACAGGACCCCATCTCAAGATAAAATAAAATAAAATAAAAAAGGGCTGGGGATATGGCTCATGGCTCAGTGCAAAGGCCCTATTAGGGGCTGGGGCTATGCCAGCAGCAAGAACAAAAACAGAACCCTACTACAGATGAGCTTGTACTCCAATCCTTTTAAGCACATGAATCTAGCCAAGAAATATTCGTGAATCGATTAATCACTGAAATGATTGGTTTATGGAAAAGAAAAAAGAAAAAAACAACCTGCAAATTACTCTGAAGTATTTGATTCAATTTCAAACTGTAATAGAAGAAATAACATTGATAAAAAAGAACAAAGACAATTAATTATTGTAACTGTCCTACTAACTTGTTTTGAAACTGTCTTATTGCTGTTTGTTTCACAATAAAATTACTAAAACAGAAAAAAAGAACAACTGAAAACAACAAGAAGAAAAGGTGATGTATAAGTGAACCAATAAATTATGGGAATGCAAAGTACAGACTTGAAATAGAAATTCAGCATTCTGGCTAAACTTTAACATGAACATCTTTGAGGATAGAATTCAAGGAATTAAAAAATGGTTCGAAGTGACTTGAATGAAACAGAGAGTCATTGAGATAAGAATATTAAATACAAAAATAACAGTAACAAGAAAGAGGATAATGGAACAAAAAATCAACATTAAAAACAATGGAGGCAACTTTTGGGAGTGAAGCTTGTAAAGTAAAGGCTGAAATGCAGATTTTGCATGATGATAGATAATACTAGATCCACACCATAATGTTACCCTGAAACCAGTGACTTGAGATTGAAAAGGGTGGAAAGACAAATTATTTACGCAATAACTAGAAACACTGCAGACTTCTCATCAGTAACATTAAATACTAGAATGCACAGAAATATTGACTTAAATGTACTGAACAAATTTAGTGCTGAAAACTATCATTCAAGAAATAAGAGTAAATCAAAACATTAACAGGATACAAAAAATAAGTCATTTTCCTATTTGTAAATGCTTTCTGAAAGAATTAGTAAAGGATACAGTTCAAAAAGAGTACATGAGAATGCATAAAAACTAAAGAGAGACATAACTCTGGGTAACCTCCTGGTTTGGTCTCATTCAGCCTCTAAATGAAAACAGAAATGGCATAGAATTCTTAGACTTTTTCTTATAAGCTTTTACCTATACTATACTTCAACAGCAATATTCATCTCTTGGTTATCTTTTATAGTTCCAGTTGTTATCACAAATTTATGTATCTCTGCCCTCATCAGAAGGGCTTGATGTGGAAAAAGTCCCACTGTGACCCAAATTGCTGATTGGTCTCCACAGGCTTTTGTATCTTTGAGTACTCTTGTGAGGTCACTGCCAGTTGCAAGATTTGGTGCAATTACACAGACCCCTTTTCTGCTTTTCCCCATATTTATGACTCTCATTTTAAGGAGCTTGACCACAGAGAAAGAACTCTGCTAGGTTTAGCAGACTGTGTTTACTCTTTTAATTTATTCACACCCAATAAAAAGTGATATATTCCATTAATATCATTGATTATTGGTAAGGTTGTTGGTAAGGTTAATTGATCTCTTGGCACTAAAGATTATACTCTTGGAAACACTTTCATCAGAAGAAACATTGAAGCAAAAGCTGAACCCAAGACCCCGAGACACTCTCAGGGTTTATTGTAGTTTTTCACTCATGCAATTTGAGATAGAAATGAGTCTAGGCAAGCAGTGCATGCCTAATAGAGTCGATAAAAAGATGGATTACGGGAAGTTTTTATTCAACTTATCTGAGGAAGCCTTTTAAGTATTTTGAACTAAGTAATGACTATTTTTACTATTTTGGTAACTATTTTTTCATACAAGATTAATATGTAATGTTAAGTCCTAAAGTGTATGGTAGAGATTTTATTGAAAATCAAAAGGTAATATGTGTACAATATGAATTTATTTAGTGTGTTTTTAGTAGTTATAACTTTTCAAATCCAAGTACTTAGTGTAATAAATATTTATTTATGTCCTTCATTATTCTAAAATGATTTAAGACAGACATCAATATTAAAAACAAGATCAGAATTAAAGGAGATAATACAGCCTGCTAAGGTTTCAGCATGAATTGTCCTCCAGAAGTATCATATTTGCAGTTGAGAGATGTGGGTCACTGAGGGTATGGTGTGGAGATTTGGAGTTTTGTTCCCGAGTCCTCTTTCTTTTTTTTCTTTTTTCTTACCATGCTCATGTCCACCATGGGCCCTGCAATTTTCCTCCACCATGCCATTTCTGCCTCCAAGTCCATACTACTGTCCAAATTCATTGAAATTGTGAGCCAAAATGAATCTTTCCACCTCTAAGTTGTAGTGGTGGGTATTCAGCCCCAGGGACAGCAAAGGTGATTAATACTGAAAATTGGTACTGTAAGTGAGGCTGTTGCTGTAGTTGTATCTGACCACGTGGTTTAGAAGCTTTTGGAACCTGTTGGTAGGACTAGTTTGGAAAACTTTGAAGACACAGGCTATGAAAGCTCCAGACTGCTATAAGCAGAGATTCATTAGAGCTTCTGGTCAGCTCTCAGAAGACGAGAATGCTAATCGAAATGGAGACAAAAAAAGGCCAGGCTTCGGAAATTTCAGTAGAAACAAAGACTCCACTGGTGCTTGGACCAGAAGCCATGTGTGTTACATTGGCTAAAATATCTTTATAAATTTTTTCCACATCCTGAGACATTTTGGGTAACTGAGATTAGGGCATAATAATGATTCTGATTGAGAAAATGTCAAAGTAGACCAGTGTTCAGGCTGTACATGGTACTCTTAGTTGCTTTTAGCCTGATATACAGTGAGATTTAGGAACAAATGGTAGAGCTGCATGATTATAAAAGTTTGAGTTTTTCCAGAAAAGAAGTCCCTGAAAAGTTGCAGCAAAGGAAAGCATAATATAAACAAAACTAGGGTTAAAAAGAAGCCAAGTACTTTGAATCAGGACAGCAGGAAGGTTTGAGGGCACCTCCACCAAAATGAGCTCGACCTTGTCTGTTGCGTGTTCATGGGTAGAAAACTGTAAAATATGCATTTGAGAAAGGAGACCACTTCACTCACAGAGTAAGGAGTTCCAGCTGCTACTAAAGCTGGCATTCAAGCGTAGCATCACCCACATGCTGCTGATTTTCAGGAATGCAGAATGCAAGACTTAAGAGGTCATGGTGGCATTCTTTCTGATTTCAGAAGATGACCTGGAGGTCAGGCAAAACATGTGATGGGGTAATAGTTTCTGCCAGGAGCCAACTGGAGGGCAATGTGTAAAGTTCTGACAGTGAGGCTGAAGGTGCAGTGAGTACCTGAATGACTGAACTTAGGGTCGTGCTTCCCTAGGCTTCTCTGAATATGCTATTAGGAGGTTGCTTCTGGTTGAAGGTGGGTTCTTGGGAGTATGACTCAGAGGGTGTGGTCTTGTTCCAGTCTCCTTCCTGTCCCTAATTCCTGGTCATCACATGGTGAGTAGATTGCACTTGCCAGGCGGCTTTTTCCTTGGAGCCAGTCAACTATGGGCTGAGTCCAGTGAAATTAAGCACAAGTTAATCTTTACATTTGGGGTGTGGTATTTTGTCCCAGGGATGAGATAGGTGACCAATATACCAGCCAAAAACAAAATTAAAGAAGGAAAATTATATTAGCTATAGTTGACCTTTGTATAAAGTTTGTGCTGTTAAATGCTTCATACTCAGCTATACATTGTTTGGCTCATAGATTTTGAAGGAATACCTGGAAGCCAAAAAGGATACCCAGTTATCTATGATTAAAAAAGAGCTAAGTTTCCATTAGTAAGTGAACCATGACTTCATAAAGGAGATGATGTGATTTACTGAACAAAGTTCTCAATCATATGTTTGTACTACACATTTGACTCTCAATAAAATAAAATTAAAAAATATATGCATTTGAGATAAAGCTTGTAGTGACAGTATGTGACAATAGAAGTGTCATTTCATAAAAATATTTCCATTGTCCTGTCAGAATCTCTGAAAGCACAGGCTGTGCAGAGCTGCTACTTTCTAGTGGTTTGACTCAGCATGATATAGGAATATCTAGGGAAGGAGGTAGTTTGAACATCCTATAATGCTTTCACAAAAATTCTTTAACTGAATTTTTATTTGGAATCCATAATAGAAAATTCACTGCTGTCTTCTTTGGAAAGATTCAGAAGTACAGAATTTGGAAGTGTATTATTAACATTCATCCAAATCCTTCAACAACCAACTAGCAGCAAGGAGAGTTGATGTTGTTTTAGAGAAAAAACAAAGGGAACAAATGCCTGTGTAGAAGATTTCAGTGCACTTCAGGTGCAGCTGTGATTCAGTATTTCATCATTTTACCTGTAAGGCAATCGTGAGCCTCTGTGCTTATGATTCTCAAACTTTGGTATGCTGAACAATTGGTTAGGAACTTTACTAGATTTGCAAAATTCCCCATGTCTAGAAAGTATAACTTAATAAATCTGTCTAGAATCTAGTGTCAAAAATACACCAAGTTAGAAAACTTTATTGTAATGTATAAAGTACAGATCAAGATTGAGGAGACTTCTAACAAAATGGTAAGCAGTTCATAAAGCTAGAAGGATGAAACATTGTGACCTTTTGAACTTAGCTATTTTATAGTAACATTTTTTGTAGGACAAGCACAGCTACTTTTGATACCTTGTTTGTTTAGGTATAATGATTCTCTGAATCATGACACAAGGATGTAAAGCTTTTGTGGTTATGATGAGAGGTAGTGTTCCTGAGAATTCAGTAATTTCGGTTGCATGGTTATAGACTATTGGCATTGAGTGTATCCAAACAGTGACCTATGTTTTTATTTTTCTTTATTAAGAAGAATCTGCATTTTGCAGGTGTTTTATAGACTCATTTTATGACCAGTTTCTCTAGACATGGAAAATCTCTACTCTGGGGTTGAGATTGCCACAGGGTAGATGAAATTGTCAGCGAGTAATTATTGACAAATTTTATTTAATTTTATCCTTTTAAAGGTAGACAATTATGTGTCAATTTTGATGATAATGAGAAAAGAAAGAAGATTTCTTCTGGTAATATAAAAAAAATCTCTTCTAGTAAACAATTTTCCATGGGCCCCCATGCTATACCACCAAATTACCAAGAAACAACTTTGTTTTTATACCTTATTAATATAGTTCATTGACTTTTAGTATTATTCTTCTTGGAAACTTTATTGTTTCAGGATGCCTCAGGGAGACCATGTTATTTATAGCTGTGTGGTTATAAACAGATTGAGGGACATGAGCTGCTCACTAAGTATCTGAAAAATGGGGCATAGCAGGGCATAGAAGGCAGTTTTGCTTCTGGCAGTCTACTTATGTGCTAGTGAAAAATGGAGCAGCTGGCTACCTGCTCGAGTGGCTCAGGTGAGGAAGCTGCACTTTTAAACTCTCCTACAATCTCATTATCTGCTTTCTTAAGGACAGAGCCACCCCCAACCCTTGTGTTATGCTTCAATTCACACTTATAACAGTGACAGAGCATGAACTCCTCATCTTAAACTTGGTGTTAATTGTCCAATCACTTTGTACCTTACAATTTAGTATCGAAAAGAATGCTGGTGGTTGACAAAGATTGAAAAACTACCATGCATTACTTCTATTGTTTTCCAGTTTCTGTTTTGGTTTTTGGAGTGAGGAAATGAATGAGACAGCTGATATCTCCGAGGAGCTCGTCTCTAACACTCGCTGCTTCTCCTCACATTCACCCGTGGTTTGTCTCACTCTCTACCCCCAAGATAATTTCACATGGTAAGATAGCTCCTTTGGCAAAGAAATAATTTCACTGGATCATTTTCCGTTACCAGGGGTTTTAAAATATTATGTTTTGATAACTAGTGCTAGTGTGTTTCTGTTATCAGAGAACAGAGGTATGAAATGCAATCAATTTTGTTTAGGAAAATATTAGAAGGGAGGAAAGGCGGAATAGAGAACTGGTGATGAGGTAGCTAAGATTTTCTTTCTGCCTTGAGAAAACACAGTCATGGGGGTTCTGTATTTCTTGTGTTGATGATGTATGTATTCCTCAAAGTGAAGAAGATGCTGGGACCTATGTCCAAATGATAAATACTGGGGATATGGCATGACACTGTTTTTTTTTTTTTTTTTTTTTTTTTTTTTTTAGTTAGCTAGTGGAAATTCTGGCCTGCTGTTCAGAGTGGCCACAAGTGAGTGGCCCTGAAATGGCCCCAGATGTAAAAATAGCTTGTACATTCTCTAGAAAAGCTGAGTTTCAGAAAACCCTGACTGAATAATTAAAATGATAGTTGAGTTACAAAGACACATTCTAGTTAAGTGGATGTTAGGAAGTAAAGTTAGGACCAGAAGTAACTAGTAACAAATAGTTTTAACAGGTAGCATTAGGGAGAAAATTAAATGTTGCCAGAGTACTCAACTTCATATATTATCTACTTTGATATTTTCTATGATAACTGGTATGCACTTATTTTTATTTTAAAAAATCAACCAAACTAACAGAAATAGGGAGCTATAAACATGGTTTGAATATATATATCTACCTGTATAATTACTGATGGCAGCCATGACCTGTTTGGTTTTTAGAGCAAAGGGTCAAAGCAAAAGCCCACTAGTTTATACACTTAAAAAATGTAGGCGAAAACAACTATAAGCAGATTGGCTGGAAGATTACATCAATTTCTTTCAAGCATGATATCATGCCATTTGAAATTTCTTCTAAAAGCATGATGTGTCAAAATCTCGGTCCCCAGCTAATACTGGGGATGGATGGAAACTTTAGAAACAGGATTCTCTCTGCCTGTTTCTGTCTCTGTCTCTCTCCCTTCTCCCTTTCTCTCCCTCCTTTCCCCTCCCTCTCTCTCTCCTTTCTCCTCATCCATCCTCCCTCTCTCCTCCCTGTTTTCCTCCTTCTCTCTCTCCCTCTGTCCTCCCTCTCTTTCCCTCCTTCCATCCCTCTCTTTGTCCCTCTTTCCTCCCTTTATCTCCCTCCCTCTTCCTCTCTTTTCTCTTTCCCCATCTCTCTCCTCTCCCTTTTTCTCTCATTCACCCTGTCTCTCTCTTTCCTGGCTGGCGTATGGTGAGTAGCTTCACCATGTGCTTCTGTCTTGAACGTTTGCCTCACTATAAGCCCAAAGCAATTGGAACCAGGTCATCATGCACTGACCTCTGTGGTCCCTCCTTAACATTGATTAAAGCAGATGTTTTGTCTCAGGGATAGAAATCTGATTACCACCACCTCCTGTACAAGCCATCTTGAGAGCACCCCAAGACCACATAAAGAGCCTCAATCTTAGACCATGTCGTATATCTCTTGAGGGTCTGCGCTGTACTCTCTGAGTGTGTACTTCATTCTGCCTTTTAAACCTCCTTATGCCTCTCATGGATGCATAGTGAAAATCACTTTCATGTGATGGAAGTCCATGGACCTACAAGCTACTCTGCAGGTGGGGTGTGCTTAGGTCCCCATCTCCTTTTGAAAGGCCTCCTTGGACCCTGTCTGGTGACCACACTATCCAGTCACCTCACAAGTCCTTGGGGGATAACCTGCCTGTGGTATTGACCTGTGTGTGGAACTGACGTGACACCTGTCTGAGCTGGAGGGAAGGAATGTGTTTGCAGGCAGTGGAATGCTCTGCAACTGCAAGACCTAGGATTCTCTTTAGTCTGTCTTGTCTGCTGTCTGTACTTCCTGGGCAAGTGATCTATGCCAGGAAGAGCACTCCACATGGGCACTCTGGGGTCCTCATTCTGTTGTTCTTAACAGCTTTGTTTTACATTTTAAATTCAGAAGAAAATGGGAGGAGTTACACTTGTGTCCACAGCTCCTTGCTGTGTCACTCACACAGGACCTAGAATGCCCATAATGAACTATGACACCTATGAGTTCTGGAATCTTCTAGAAGGCAGGATGCTATGTCTTTGAGTCAGGGGTGGAGGGTCCTGCCCAACCCATCAAGTACACCTTCCTCTTCAACCAAACTTGATTCTAGCATACAAAGGAGGCAGAGGTTGCATCCTAAACATGACAATCAGCCAAGATCTCATTTTTTTTCTTGTTTGTGTTACTTTCTTACTTCAGCCAAATACTTAGGTTATGAGTAATGATATGAAAATAAAGGTAAAATATATAAAAACCAGTTCCTTCTTTTCCGTTATTCTTGGCCTTTTCTTAGTCAAACGGACAGTGTTGGCAGGATTTGAGGTTTTCAGAGGTTACATAAAGTTGACAGTGGTGGTTGAGTGATGGTGTAAATATGTCAAGTTCTCCTGATTGGTGCAATAAAAAGACATGAAAATGACAGCCTTTGTATTATGTTTGTTACCATAAACTAAAAAAAAAAAGACTTAAAAGAAGTAAAATAAAAGTAAATTAGTTAGTTCATAGAATTTTCCCAGTATCCTGCTAAGAATGTTAAGGATATGTATAATTTTGTGGTATTGCATAAAATTTACCTGATGCCTTAGCTTTATTTAAAATGAGTGTTGTGGGCCAGCCAAATAGCTCAGCAGATCAAAGTACCTGAAAGTGGGCACAGGGACTGGGATTCAATCCCTGGGCCTGCCGTGCTAGCCCTGCCCCTGGGGCGCACTGAGATGGCCATTGAGATTGGGCGCGGGGTCACGTGCCTGTAATCGCAGCTTGGGGAGCCTGTGAACAGGTGGATCACTATGAGTCTGATCTACAAATGAGACCCTGAATACCTTGTAGACCCTTCCCTAAAATACAAAAATTAAAGAAAATAAAATGAGAAATTTTATAGTATGAAAGGGAATGTAAAGTTCACACAAATGATATTTTAATTTTTAAAATTCAGGATGATGTTAAATAGCAAATAATTTAAACAACAGGACAGGGAGGGAGGGAAGGAGGCAGGAAGAAAAAGAGAAGGCTAGAGAGAGAAATATAAAAAAAACGGAAGACAGAAGTTTCATCCCAATACTTTTAATAATATTGCTTGCATCTAATGTTATTTATTTACAGCTGGCTCCTTGTGCCCTGGGGGAAGGGCTGGTGCTGCACGTGGGGTCCGGCCACCTGTGGTCCCTGTGCTTGCCTAAGCCTGCCTAAGCAGGCACTTTAGATGGCTGAGCTGTATCATCTGCCTTGCATGTGATTTTTGAATCAGTGACTGCACACGTTTACTTTGTACTGAGGCTACAAACATGTAGCTACCTCTCTTCATCTGAGCTAAATCTAGGAATATTTTGGAAAATGTAAAGAACATATGTCACCCCACAAACATAGTTTTGTGGTCATAAACTGCCAGGTAGAATGTTCAAAATACAGACATATTCTTTGAACATGAGCCTTTTATTTATGCCCTATTGTAATACTTTTATGGTGACATTGTCTCCTGTTGCTTCCTCCACTTGATTTGCCTTTTAATATATGCGCTAGATCAGAGACATAGTCAATGTTTGAGCCCTGCATTAATCCATGACAGCACTCAAGAATGAAAACCAGAGGAAAGGGGATTTTAATTGTTCATAAATATCTTTTCACTTCCACTAGTTACTTTATGAGATTTTCCTGAATCATCTTTAGGTTAAAAGAATGCTCAAAAGGATGAAAGAAATACTGTTAAATTTCCATGGTGTTCTTACCAATTCCATGGGAAACACAAAGAAAAAGGAGCTGCTCCCCGCTGCTTTTCAGACTGCGTTGTGCTGAGTTAGGCACTGAAGCTCGGTTTCAGTGTTTCCTCTTGAATCACCTCCACATCTGTAGTTCCTTTTCATAACTTTTTCTATAGAATGTGTCTGATAACTTACTCTCATATTATTGATCACTGGTCAAAGAAAAGAACTTTAATAAGTTCCATTCTTCACTGTATTCTCCCTTATTGGCTGAGCCCTCTTTGTCCCTTTCTTTCTCCCCATAGACTTAAATGCCTGTCTTCTTCAGAGATCTTCCAGTCTCTGGAAGGCCACAGGAAAGTAGACAGGCCTTGAACTTTGAAATCTTGCTCTTTTTATGAAAATGGTTCAGGACAATCTATCCTGTTGTTCATTTGGTAGAACAGTCTATACTCATGCATTTTTATTTTTAAAGAATATAAAATATGCTGTCATTTTTTACATAAATCTTTTATTTATTTTTATTTCCTACAGGGTCTCGCTGTATTAGCTCTGACTCAGTGATACTCTTATCTCAGCCTCCCTCATACTAGGTTTATTCCACCATGCCTAGTTTCAGTGACTGGGGCCAGCACAGCATGTGGTACCAGGGATCGAACCTGGGTCCTTCTGCTTGCCAGGCAGGTGCTTAAACCACTGAGATATCTCTGCAGCCCAATATGCTCTCGTTTGTATAAAAAAAACTTGATTGTCCTATCACAAGGCCAGCACACTGACTTGTACTTTCCTACAGAGCAAGGATCCTCAACATTTCTTCTTGTGATCCACTGTGGGGCCATCAGCATGCCACGGCATGCATGTAGCTGACTCCTGGTGCCAGCAAGGTGGGACTTGCTGCCTGGTGTACACAGAAGCAAGTACCATGGCACCACGTGTACAAAATAAAAATGCTTTTATCAGGGCCACACTCAAGGACACCAGTGGTCCGAGACAGTTTGTGTTTTGGATCTGCTTTAGTAGAGGGAGGGGTTTACTGGGAAGGGAGAAGCTGCCTATTTGCCCAGTGAGAGAACTAAGTGGAATCTTTGTCTCAAACCTGGTTCGCCAACATGCCTCTTTACCTGCTGCCCATTTCTTTCTGAGGAGCATGCTCATTTTTCTTTGCATGTCCATTAAAAAAAATCTAGTTCCAAGCTGATGTTGAGTAGACTCTGGAAGCATTTCCTGAAGAATGACTTAAGCACTTTGATATTTAAGTAACATGCATCCTGGTGTGTCCACCCTGCAGCTACTTCCTCTGGGGTTATGGATTCAGAGGTGGCTGTGAAACAGACTGTCCACACGACAGGGTTATTTGAGAATGATTCTTGATCCACTAAAACACTTGAACTTTGTGTCATCCAATCTAATGGTGCTTTCCTGCACACTTTATGTGCTTAGTGATGGGGAATGGTTTTCCCTCCACCCTTTAAAGATTTCAACTGGGCTCTTGCATCTGAAGACAGATGAGTAGGAATAAAAGTAATTGAAAGCTGGGGTGAGGGAGATATATCAGTGGTCTAAGCACCTGCTTGGCAAGCACAAGGACCCAGTTTCGATCTCCAGTACCACATATGTCAGCCCCATGCTGAGCTCGCCACCAGAACCTGGGTGTGGTGGTGCACACCTACAATTCCAGCTCTGGGGAAGCTGAGACAGGAGGATCACTGTGAGTCAGAACTGCATAACAAGACCTTGTGCCAAATAAATAAATAAATAAATATTAAAACAAAGTAAATGGAAGTGTATTAATATTTACATTTAATATATACCTGAGTTCATTCCTCATTCCTGAGTAAAGAGAAATTGTCAAGTCAGGGTTATACAGAAAACAAAGAAAGGGGCTGGGGAGATAGCCCAGCTGAATAAGTGCTTGCCTGGCAAGTGCAAGGGCCTGAGTTCAACTCTCGGTTCTGCCAAAAAAAAAAAAAGTAGACATAAGAAAACAAAAAAATGTGGATGAGGTGAGATATGGGGAAGTGACTGTAGAATCAGGGTAAACAAGAATAGGATTTGTTAGGAAGGTTTGTGTCCCTTCCTTCTCTATGGGTCAGCCTTTTGTGATTTAGTTATCTGGACCACAAGGGGAAAGACTGGTAAATGGAAGTTTCCTGTAAAGATGTAAATTCCCTTACAAATCAGTGACTTTGCTGTTTTCAGAAGTGTTTCTTGTGTGTGCTGTTTCTCAAAATGTTCAGCTCAAAATAACCCTTATGCCGAAGGCATACATTTGGGGTGCCATTTATGGTACAAATGGTGTAAACTCCAGTAAGAGTTCTTCCTCATAGCATGTGAACACTGACACCTACTTTTTAGTCTTGATTTCTAAGACATAATTTTCTCCATTTCATTCTTCTCCTTTCTGGTTCTATGTTCCAGTGGCCCTTTTCCTCCACCACTTTCTCTCTCTCTATCTTTTTCTTTCTTTTTGTACTAGGGATTGAACTCAGGACCTTGCACTTGGCAGGTAAGCACTTATTCTACTGAGCTATCTCCCCAGCAAACACCAGTTCCTCTTATGTATCAGTATTATCCACCCCTTATCTCTGAGCCCCCCTTCTTATTGATTCTGTGCTACTTTAAGTGGTACTCTCATTCTAATCTAAGGGTTTAACCACTATATGCACCCAACTGACCTGCTTTCTACGAAGTCCTCTCCATATTCTATCTCAACTAGCCAAATGTCAACTGTAACTGACAGAAGATTGCACAAATAACAGTTTAACAAATGGGCACAAACAGGCTGATAAAAAGCATAGTGTATGTTTAGCTAAAAATTAATTATAGTAAAAGAACCTGGATTATCTCTTTTTTATGCAAATAAAGCAGTGAGACAGTCATCCTATTAGGCACTCACCTGGCATCACACATTGTACGAGCTGTTCTGTCAAAGACCTCATTTGTCTTCCTGTTTCATGTGAATAAAGGAATAGAGCCAGTTGGTTGGCTGTGGCCACATGCAAATGAAAGATTGAAAATAGTACCTTCTGATTGGTCCTGTGAACAGTACCAGATTCAAAGGAGTCTGATTAAAAGATTAAAGAAATTGAGATTTAGATTGGACCAAAATAGTACTTTTTGAATGGTTCTGCATGCAAAGATGATGGTCTGACTGTGTCGGGAGTGTCCTTCTCCCTGAGAATGTCCCTCTCCCTTCTTGGCCTCACTTACACTGACTTGGTCAAGGTGTCATCATTGTCTCAGGTGTGGTCATACAGAACCTTGGTGGTGTGAGGGCACCATTACTTCTAGGGGTGCAGGTTCCTGTCATAGGGTATTTGCCTGCAAGGCTCCTTGTTCCTTGAATCTGAGATACACCTAGGAGGAGAACTGACTCAAGGAAACAGGACAGAGGCACAAAGTGCAGTTATTAGGGAAAGGATCAGGTATGCTGCAGGTTTAGAGCATTGAGTAGAAACTTGTGGGCCACTCCAGTGCTCAGGACACTGTAAAATCTTTTGTCCTGTGAATCCTAACAATATCTTAGTTGTCTTACCTAAAATCTTCAGCCTTAAACAGGGAAAGAAAGATTAAGTGAATTTATGACTCATCTACCTTGCATCACAAGTTTCCCACAAACGTTTCTTAAATGATTAACATGTTTGCGTGAGCAGAAATCTGACCCAAAGTTTAAGGCATCAGTGGCAACAGAGGAAGGCAGGGATAAGCAGCCTTCAGTCTTGCTTTTCAGTCACCCTTTGCATCTTTAGGTGCAAAAGAAGAGGCAGTGCTTTCAGCAAAAGCAGGCCTCAAGTCCCTGAAATGAAACCAAAGCAACCATTTGCATTTTAACCCACACACTAGAGGCGTTGTACAGCAAAGCTTCTGGACACTAAAAATATGTGTTGCAGAGCTGCATGGCCTCAAAAAGTGGTGAAGTCAACTAAATGAGTCAACTAAAATCAAGTGAAACTTGAGAGCTTATTTAGATTTTTCTTTGTCACATTCCAAGTTCCCTCTTTCTGTTTCCTAGGCAGAAAAGTGAGGCTGAGGGAAGGTCATGAGAGAGGGAAGGATAGTGATGGAGATGAAGGTTTGACCCTTGGCATCATCCTTCATAGGCAACAGTGGCTTCCTCCTTCTTGGGGGGATGGACCTGTGCCCACGGCTCCCAGGACTTTCTGAGTCCCAGCAGATGTCAGGCTGGTGGGATCAGAGCAGTTCAGGATGGTGTATCCAGGGAACACAGTTTTGGAATCCAGTTATGGAAATCTAGGTGATCACCCAAGGTACCCCAGGTGAGCCACCTGGCTCTTGACCTGTCATAGATACTGGAGGGACTGAAGATAAAGAAATCAACAGGTAGGCAACAATCCAACACAGCTACCAGCTGCCAGCATAGAACAGTTGTGCCCACTGCTACAGCCTCATCCTTGTCCTTCCAGTGCCCCTTCCAAAATGCAGAGACACAGGCTGGTGAAGTGCCAGCCGAGAACTCTTCTAGTCACCACATGGAGCAGTGCTGGGGCCACCCAGCTCCCCGTGCACCTTCCCTACCAGAAGAGTGACCTACATAGTGAATGATCAGGCAAACATAAACCGAAAGGTATCTCCATATGTGAGCTCACTAAGCCAAAAGTCTAATCAATAAAGCAGAAGACTATCCAAGATTGGGATGGCATAACTGCCTGTTGCTCTTTGAGAAAATACAAAAGAAAAACATCAACAGATATTCCCAGTATCTTGAGATCTCAGCAATGCATGCATAGAGTCCAGGAAGGTATCATCCCAGTGTCTTCAACCATTAGGTTCCTAATTTTTTCTCCATATTTTTTACTGAATTACCAATTTGAATTGAAAGAAGAAATACTGTTACCACATAAGGAGAACCTCAACAAAAGAAATATATAATACATATTTTTCTTTTCCTTTTTATGTTCTTTTTGAGTAGTGCTATTAAATTTTCAAGTGTCATGATTTAAAAAGAAATTTTACACCCTTATTTATTTTTAAGATGAGGTGAGGACATTTTGCTTTCTTATGTGACTCTTTTTGTAGATGTGAATAAGAAATTTCTCAAAAATAAAATTTTTATCTTTAAAATGAAAAAAACAAAAACTCAAGAGAGAAAATATAGTTAAAAAAACAGAACAGGATTTCAGAAACTTATGGGCACATGAAAATTTTCAGCAAATTTAATATATAGACAATCAGAATGTGGAATGAAAGAAATATATTTCTTAAAGATATCCTTCTAAGTTCTTGGGTGATCTATATTTTGAAATGTGGGAAACCTAGAACATGCTAAAAAACCTCAATGACAAGATAACCACACCTAGTAGTATCTAACTAAACATAGTTAACTAAAGTTTAAAAGAAAACTCAAAAAATATACAGAGGAAAAGTAATACAGAACAATGATCCAGAGGGCTCCGGATTTTCCAGAAATCATGGAGACCAAATGATCATGGATGGCATCTTTAAATTGCCCAAAATAAAATATTTAAAAATGTATCTTTTGTCCTGATAAAATAATCTTTTATTTCTAATTTTTATTAACACATGTTTACAGTACATAATGATCATATTCCTTGTGGGCATGGTGGCACATGGACCTGGCACATCATTCCTTGTTTTCTTTCCTTCCTCTCACTTCCCTTCCCTTCAAGTCTTGGTCATCCCATTTGCAAATGACCTCCCTCCCTATTTCCTACTATCTGTCTTTCATTTTTTAAATTTGTTTATATTTTTTGTTTTATCTTTTTTTTTTGGCAGAACCGGGTATTGAACTCAAAACCTCAAGCTTGCTAGAGAAGCGCTTATTCTACTGAGCCATCTCCCCAGCCTGTTTTATCTTTAAGAATGATCTGTCAAAGACCTCATTTGTCTTCCTGTTTCATGTGAATGAAGGAATAGCGCCAGTTGGTTGGCTGTGGCCACATGTAAATGAAAGATTGAAAATAGTACCTTCTGATTGGTCCTGTGAACAGTACCAGATTCAAAGGAGTCTGATGAAAAGATTAAAGAAATTGAGATTTACATTGAACCAAAATAGCACTTTTTGAATGGTTCTGCATGCAAAGTTGATGGTCAGAGGAAGAAAAAGCAAGGAATTGTACTGTGACCACAGAATTGTACCAGAACATTATTACTAAGGAAGATCTTTGGATTGAAGCAGACTGATTCTAGAATGTAACTGAAAATTCAGAATTGATGGAAGACTATGAGAAAATGTGAATATTTCCATAAATATGAAGTGTAGTGTTTGTTTTTAATTTCTCCTTGGTAGACTTCAGTAATTAAAAACAATGCATAACAATGGCTCTAGAGTTCTCACATAAGCAGATGGGAAGATGTGTTAAGGTTCAGAAATAGCCTAAGAGCATAAATGGCTTCATGGTTGCAAAGGCTTCTAAATTTCATACAAACTGTTATAATATTATTTCTAAGCAGCCTATGAATATTTAAGTATGCAAATTGTAATTCTTGGAACAACCACAAAGTGATACAAATAAATATAGCTAAAAAGGAAATAGAAAAATTAAAAAGGAATTTAAAACTATGCACAAAATAGAAGTCAAGATGTGGATCAAGAATTTTAAGAGGAAAACCATATAATAAATTCAAAAAATGACAGCCCTTAATCCAGTCATATCAATAACGAAACAAATGTTAATGGATTAGTATCTCTGATTTGAAGATGGTTTATTAGAATGAACAGTAAAAACCAGCATACCCCACACACTCTTCTTTGTGGAAGGCCATTTAAACATAAAGTTCCAGATAGAATTAAAAAAAACACCATACCAGAAATTTTAAAAAACGGAAAATGGGTAAAGAGAAATGTAACAAAGCCAAAAGCTACCTCTTTGGAAAGGCTGAAACAACTGCCTGAATAGACTTAAAGAATTTTGAAAAGAGAGAAAAACATAATTTATATATGTTTGCTATATATCCTTTCATTGAGAGCAATTAAGAACTTTTTTAAGTTTTAGAAGAACTGAAAAAATGACTGTTAGAAGGAATTGCGTGTAACTGCATGGGTGAACTGAATAAAATATGTGCCGAGTAGCTTTTAAACTATTCTTTAGTGAATTCTACAGAACACTGAAGGGAAACATTGCACAAACGCTTTCAGGAAATAAAACACTAAGAAAATATTTCCAAATTTTTTAATGAGGCCCCTACACCTAGATGATAGATTAAAAAAAAAGTTTGCAATGCAGATTGATATTTCTCATGAACATACGTCTTTTTAAAATTGAATATAACACAACACAAAGAATGAAAACAAGAATTTAAATGAGAGGAAAATGATATCGTTCCAATACAAGTAGAGCAAGCATTTAAAAACATTCACTATTCACTCTAAAAACTTTCAGAAAACTATCAAATCATTCTCAACTTTGTAAATAACTTTTAAGAAAAACTTACAACTAGCATACGTATTCATAAAATTGTTTAATATCTCCTAAATTCTGGGACACAGTATAGATCGTTGCAGCCTCCTGACTACTCCAGGATGCGAGCCTACTGTCCCCTAATTTTCTATCATTTTTTTAAAACATGACTTCAGTTGTGTTTTTCATTTAGCAGTTGCGGTGCAGCTCCCGGGCCCTGGACGGTCGGGTGGGGGCCTACTTCCCACCCACGACCCCCTGCACACTGTGGCCTTGACCGCGGGCTCCCGGCCCAGGCCCTCGGGAGGGGGCGGCCTTCTAGGTTCTGAAGCTTCCGGTGCAGAGGCTGGAGCCGCCCGGACTTGGCCCAGCAGGGGACGCCGACCCGGACTGGGCGAAAGGCGGCATCCAGGAAAACTGGGGTCTGGGGCAGGCTGGGCCCTGGAGCCGGGGGTCGGCGCCCCGGAGGCCCGCGATTACGTGCAGAGCGCGCGTGCCAGCCCGGCCGAGACCGCGAAGCCCCGGTGCGGTCGCTGGTGCGGTGGGAAGTCTCAGCCAAGCCGAGGGAGAGCGCGGGTTGGAAAGAGAGGCCGGGCCTCCGCCCCGCAGCTGGGACGCGGCTCGCCTCTAGGAGCGCGTTAGGCCCGTGCCTGTTACCTGAGGGCTTTGCTGCGCAGCCACCGCTCCCTTTTCTGTCACTAATGCAGTCCTTTCCCCTTTTTGCACCAAAACTCAAGCTCTTTCTTTCTTTTCTTTCCTTCCTTTCTTCCTTCCTTCCTTCCTTC
>PVKA01019343.1:0-42230 GCA_004027165.1 Ctenomys sociabilis | reverse complement strand
AATTTTCCCAGAGGAACTGAAAACATTGTATCATAGTGATATATGTGTACCTATGTTTATAGCAGCACAATTTGTGATAGCAAAATCTTGGAAACAACCAAGATGTCCATCACATGAGGAATGGTTGAAAAAGATGTGGTATTTCTATATAATGGAGTATTACTCAGCTATTAAGAATGATAAGCTTGAAGCATTTATATTGAATTGGATGCCACTTGAACATATACTCATAAGTGAAATAAACCAGACACATATGTGTAAATATCGTATAGTCAGTCTCCCTAGTATAACAAGCGAAAAGCAGAAGTACAAATGGAAACATACAACAACAACTGAAAACCATTGAGTCAGATAAGGAAAGTGAATGGCATATGCTGCAGGATACTAATCAGCTTTTCTTCTGGATGGTTAACAACCATCCTAAGTTCACAGATCAAAAGTGGAGAAACAGAAGGGCCACAAGGCCAGCCAACATTTTGGCCCTAGCTTTTCAAGGTCAGCGAAGACTCAGGACATAGGAGAACCTGTACTACAACATCATGAAACTCAGGTGAGCTCCACATTTTCTGAACAAAGAGATTATGGAGCCATAGAGGAAAGAGATTGATGATCTATAGTGTGCCTGGGGAGAGTCATTGGAGAGAAAACTTTCTCTCAGGCTCTCACAGAGAGCAAACTGGTCAAGCATTGGCTGTGACTCATCCACATGGATGACACAGACAAAGGATCTACAGAATAAGGTACAGGACTACAAGATAAACCCTGAGGGGACTTCACTGACCTCAGAAGAAACATAAAGTACATGTGTTGGTATGTAAGTCTTGCTCTATCTTGGTCTCAACCATCCAGCAGAAAAGTATAAAAATGAAGTATAAACCGCGGGGCCATAATAGTACGTTGAGCTGTAAATGGTATGGTCAACAACTTCTTTGGATAACTCACTATTGTTGTGGAATGCTGGACTCTGTTGGACTGTGTTGTCGAGTTCAGGCACCTAAATTAGTTGAATGACAATGGAGTGCCCATCTTTGACAGGTATAAACAAAGGAAGGGGTATAGAAAGGAAGAATCATGATGTGTGTGCATGGATAGTACAGTTGGGATAGATAACACCATGCTTCTACATAATTCTATGAGGGGCAAGATTTGCACTAATGGTGGTTGGACAGGATATTATGTTGGCTTCTAATACTATGGACAACCACTAGGAAAATAACAAGGTAGAAAGTATTAATTATTGAATCTTTGATGTAATTCAAGTATAAAAAATGAGATATGCAAACAGCTACACTCTCTTTATTTACTGATAAGAGACATATGGTATAATAATGTCTGTAAGTATAATATCATGTATGCACCTTCTATGATACCAAAACATTATGAAAACAGTTTTCAATGTATTAATTTATCAAATCCATCTTGTCAAGGTATCTTAAAACTGTCTCATTGACATTTGTACTTCAATAAAACAAAAATAAAATAATAAAAAATAATAATAATTCATTTTTCAGTAAAAAAATAAACATCCTGAATTGAAAGAAAAAAATATATATGAAGGCATTGAGTTTATCATCATTTATAGCTGAGTAATACTCCATTGTACAAAAATATCATTGTTTTTCATCCATTCCTCAGGTGATGGGCATTTTGATTGTTTCCAAGATTTGGCTATCACAAATTGTGCTGTTATATGCATAGGTACACATATATCACTATGATATGATGTTTTCAGTTCCTCTGGGAGAATTCCCAGTAAGGGGTTAGCTGGTTTGAATGGGATTTCCAGTCCTAGTTTTTGAGGAGTCTCCACAGTGATTTTCATAATGGCTGCACCAGTTTACACTCCCACCAGCAGTGGAAAAGGATTCTTTTTTGCCCACAGTCTCTCCAACATTTGTTGTTGGTTGATTTCTTTATGATAGCTTTTGTTTCTGGGGTGAGATGGTATCTCAGTGTTGTTTCAATTTGCATTTCACAGATGGCTAGTGATGTGGAGCATTTTTTCATGTATTTATTAGTTTCTTTAATTTCTTCCTCTGAGAAGTGTGTGTTCATCTTGGATGCCCATTTCTAGATTCGGTCTTTAAATTTGGGGCCCTAATTTTTTTAGATATTTATAAATTGTGATAGAAGACTTTTGCCTGGGTGCTTATTAGTTGATATTTTTTCCAATTTGAGGTTGTTTTTTTCACTCTGTTGGTAATTTCTTTTGACATGCAAAAACTTCTCAATATATCAATCTTATACTACTCTTCTTTACATTATGTTGTAGCTGTATGTCATTTTCCTGCTTCATTGTTACTTTTAAGAAAACTTTCCTTCGAATCTGTCTTGTTAAGGTGTCTTAAAACTGTCTGATTGATATTTGTACTTCAGTAAAATAAAAAATAAATTAATAAAGAAAAGAAATCTTTCCTTTCCTGGTTGCTAGCTGCAATGCTGACTTCAAGGTCTGAAAGTATGTTTTCAGTATCATTTAAGTGAATTTTAATGTAATTTTTAAGTTCCTCGATATCTTTTTTAATCTTTTTCACACATTATAATACTTTCCTATGTTTTTCATTTGGTAGTTGCTTAATTTTTCTGTGCTACTTCATTTTTTATCTATATCTTCCTTAGATGTGCGGAGCAATTCTTTCATTATTGCTTGAGTTTTTACCTGAGAGATTGTGTGATGCAATTTCTTGTGTAGGTTGATGGAGTTGTTTCTTTACTTTAGTTGCTATCATTTAAGAAATTTCAGGCATGGGACTTCCACGTTGTTCTGTCCATGTCTCCCGGACTTGTTCTGGTGGAGCAGGAGGTCTGAGATCGCCTTTTGCTCCTTCATATTGTCATGTTTTAAGCTCCCAATATTCCCCTCGGCTCAGAAGTGACTGCTGGGTTAGGGTGATGGTCATTTGTGCTCCAAGGATGGGGTGCTGGCTCTTCAAAACTCCCATTTTATGAAGTTCAGCGTGGCTTCTGCAGTGGTTGGGTGGGGTGATCCACAACTCAGAACAGCTTGGATGACGATGCGAGTTGGCTGAAGCTCTGCAAGACTCTTGCAGTGGTGAGGGGTGGGGTAGCCCTCAGGAAGGCTCTGGTGACTGCAGGGGGATTGGGATGTGACTCAGCAGGGTTCCCTCTACTGTCAGTGATGAAGCGGTCTCCCCAGGCCTGTATGTCCAGGGCTCATCCTGCCTTCTCTTTTCTCTATTTCTAATTCAGTTTTCAAAAAATATGTGATTTTTTTATACTATGGAATATGGCACAACTATAAAGAAGGATAAACTCAAGACTTTTGTAGGTAAATGGATGCAACTTGAGACCCTACTATAATTAAAATAAACAGACAGACATGGAAGCATTTTATTGTCTCTCTGATGTAAGAATCTGAAAGAGTAACTAAAATCTAAATTTATAATTTATATTGTGAAATAGGAAGGCATTATTCAAAGTAAAACTGAATTATGATGGGGTGAAAGAGAAAGCACTTAAATGAGAAGGGAAAAGCATGCAAGTCAGTCATGATATGAAGTCTTTTACTGCAGTGAAAAAGATGGTTTGGGATAACAGCAATTGTACAACTTTTATGTCAAGGTCTTGTACTCTGGGGGCTTGGGAGATGGCTCAGTGGAATAAGCGCTTGCCTGGCAAGTGCAAGGGCCTGAGTTCAATTAAAAAAAAAACTTGTACTCTGAAGTACATTTCATATTGTTATCTTTAAGGATAACAATATGCAATGTACTCAATATTGCTATTCTATTGCTTTGCTGTGAAATGTTGTTTTACTTTTTTCCCAAAAAGAAAATTGAAGAATAACATTCTACTGAAGTAGGCTATTGAAAACAATTAATACATATTACATACATACATTTTGCATTTTTAGGAGAGGGTCTACAAAGTGTTCAGTGTCTCACTACTAGATGGGACTCATAGTGATCCACCTGTTTACAGCCTCCCAAGAGCTGGGATTACAGGCACGCACCATCATGCCCGGTGTCAATTGCTGTCTCAGCGCGCCCCGGGTGTGGGGACAGAATAGAGGAGATGGAATGAGAAAGAAGTAGCAATGAGATAATTTCAAAACAGATTAGTAGGACAGTTGTAATAATACATTGCATTTTGTTGTCTTTGTAGTAGTTATTCAGAGTACAAGATGCAGACATGATATCTTGTCTAAATACTATTAGTTTAAAACTTTCTTCTCACTGAACTAAGAGAAAGTAACTATATATCTATGCTAACTATTTTGTATACACAGATATACATATGTATCTTTTCACTATAAACTGGTTTTTCATTTATATCCCCTTTTTTCATTTACTTTGTCAGAGATGGGTATTCCATTGCCATTCACATATTGTAGGTGCATGAATTCAGCAAAGTAGTCCAGTATAGTCCAGCAGTCTACTAGCATACTAGTAGTGGGTTAGCCATATGACTAGCAACGTCAGAAGTTGTTGACTTGAGCCTTTTACAGCTCAGCCTATTAATATGGCTTTACTTTTTATACCTCATTTTTATACTTTTCTGCTGGATGGTTAAGACCAAGATTAAGCAAGACCTATATAACAAGAAGTGTACTTTTTTTGTATCTGATAAGGTCAGTCCAATCCCCTCAGGATTTATCCTGAAACTCTGTACCACAGTTTGTAGATCTTTTGTCGGTGTCAGCCACGTGGATGAGTCATGGCCATTGCTTGAACAATTTGCTCTCTGTGGAAGCGTGAGAGAATGTTTTCTTTCCATGTGACTCTTAAGCACACTCTACATCATCAATCACTTTCCCCTGTGGCCCCATAATCTCCCTGATCAGAAAATTTGGGACACCAGTGAGTTACAGGATCAAACATGTATTCTTAATGGTTCTATTATGTATGAAACTTTTCACATTTTGGGTTGTGTATTTTAGGAAATAAGCACTTTGGTGTTAGGACCAAGCAGAGAATCATGGGGAACGAATGTGTTAGGTCTTGTGAGTGTGTGGTCTTCTCCTTTGAGTTTCAAAATACATGGACCTCTTGATCCACATGTGCATTTCTGTACTGCTTCTGTGGTTCCGCAACAGATGCTCACATTTTCACATGTGACGCCACGTGAGTTTTTCAGCACAGAGAAGATGGACCATGCGGGAGGATAGGAGTGTGTTCACACATATGTAGAGGATGTAAAAGTACACTTTGGAGCACTTAGAAAATGATAAGATAATGAAATAAAACATAATCTTTCTCCTATCACCATTGTGTGGCTTCTCTAAATTACATTAATGATGATATATTACCCCATGAAAAAACATGATACTAAGATCAAAATGATTGGAGCAACACCCACGATGCACTCTGGTCACATCCAGGCTCTGTCCCCGTACACATTGGCCTCTGTGTGGTCACTGGGGGGTGGAGTTTCTCAGGATCTCCTCAGTGGTGGCTCCAGTGGGTTAGGGGCTGGAGGGATGAAGTGCACTGCAGCATCTGATGGTACAAGTGCCAGAAGATGGGATGAGGACATTCTGTGGCTTACATCTAGGGATCCTCTATACCATCCAGCATTTCAGCCACCTAACCGCAGCCACATGGCCACAGAACCCAGATATCATGGTCATGGTTGATTCAGGAGAAAATGGAAAGTGGAGAGGGAAATAGCCCTCTGTTCTCCATTTTTGTATTCTGATTATAAACCACATAATATTTGAAATAAATGTTTCTTATATGGGCAAACACCAGATTGTGTCTCTATTAACTTTCCCTTCAGAATAACTAGGAAACCACACTTTACCACCCCTGTGTGATCCCTAATCTAATCCTTTGTTCTTTAAAAAGGGTATCTTTCAGATGTCACACAAACTCCTATGAGATGCAGTTCCTGCTGAAGTTCATCCCTGTGTTGCAGAATGGAGACAGACTGATTTTCTCTATGGACTTGGTTCCTTGCTTCTTTCCCAGATGCATGGCCCTGTCCTACTACATAGCATTCTGGGTCTTGTGCAGGGAATGGAAAGAGGAGAGACCTTACCATGTGTTGTCCAACTTCCCCCTCCATAAACAGAGCCAGAAGTGTCAAGGTACAGAGAAATCATGTGCACAAGGGTGACAGCAGTACTCTGAGAACAATCTGACCTCAAATCCTCAAAGTTTGAGGACCTCAGAAAGGCTCATGAGAAAATAGCAGCCCTTGTCAAGAGTGAGGACCCATGCTGGACATGGACAGAAAGAGTAAATGTGCTTTTGTCGATCCTCAACTTCACACCCGGAAAGTCCTTCACTTATCACATGTACAGAACCCTCCCAAATACTCCAGTATTGCTGCAGAACAAACAGGAGCTTTCGTGCTTGCAGAGAGTTTATTGAAATAAAAATATAAGGTTTCAACAATTATCTTGCAATTTATAGATATATGTAGAATGAAAGAAGGGAAGTTAAGTTTGTAGTGTTGGCATTCCACTTCTCAGCGTGCTCTGTAGCTCCCAGAGACAGGTCTTGTGGAAAGTTAGTGAGCTGCACAGAATATGCTGTTATATATTGCCTCCTGGAAAACAAAACAAATACAGAAATGTCATGTAGATATTGAACTCTGTCCTGCAAAGTCAAATATTGACCATCAAAAACAAAATTCTTCCTATGTTTTTCCTGTGTTTCTTATGACAATGTAACATACAAGAAAGCTCTGGGAACAGATCACTTTGTCTCCCCATGTGTCCTATCAGTCCGGTGAGGAGTACTGATGCAAAAGTACTCCTGCAGATTCATTTCTCAGGCCGGGGAGATGGCTCAGTAAAATAAGTGCTTGCCTGGCAAGCTCAAGGGCCTGGATTCAATCCCTGGTTCCTCAAAAAAAAGAAAAGAAAAAGAAAGATTCATTTATCCAAAAGGTACCTTTTCCATATTTTTCAAAGCCTCATGTTCTTCAACATAATTTACAATGGAACATGCCACTATTATGCTTGTGAAAACGTTGCCATGGTTCGAGACCAGCCTGAGCTACAAAGTGAGCTTAAGGCCAGCCTGAACTGCATAGTGAGACCCTGTCTCAAAAGAAGACAAAAAAAAAAAAAAAAGAGTATTATACTTGATTACCCCATTGCCTGAGATGTCAGAATAGTTGAAAAGGAATGGAGGACCTCCACTGTCACTTGTGGATCTGAGAAACCTTGATGCTTCACACTATGGACGATAAATCAAAGCTAGGTGCAGAACAAGGACAATCACACTATCTGTTGTGCATGGGGTATACAGATAGTTGTCATGCTTTTTTGTGTTTTTCCAAGATTTGTACAACAAAATGCTTTAAAGAAAATATCATAAGATTAAGCAAATGCTAAGTATAAGTACACTCAGAAACACTCACTGAATTCCTGCTTTTCTTCTCAATGATCCAATAACCACCCTGTGTTAACTACCACAATAAGCACTTGCATTTTCTTCAAGAGGAATGAGAGGATCTCAGGCCTTCAAATATAGAACTAATAAACCTTTTGCATTAAAAGGACAATCACAAAGTATTTAGTCTACAGGATTTTACTGCAGTGAGTATTATCTGGATTTGCCAAAATGTAAAGATGAACTAGATTTCACTGTTTCAATTTTTTCTTAATCCATTGGTCCCAATGGTGAGTATATGTTTTCTTTTTCAGTTTTTTAGACCAGATGTCTCCAAGGAGTTCTGGCTGGCCTTCACTACGCTGGAGAGCACAGATTGACCTCAAGCTAATAGTTGTTCTGCTTCCATTTCCCACGTTCAGGGACCTACAGGCATTCACCTCCATTCCCAGCTGAGGGCTTCACTTAAATCACATTTTACCTTCATAGGAAATGTATGTGTTTGCAAGTGAGGGAGTGGTCTCTCTATGTGGGGGGGGGGGGTGTGTAGAAGCATTGAGTCATTGTGTGTGTGCCTGTGTGTGTAAATATCTTGAAGACTTTAGAGTACCTACATCAACCCTGGATAAGTCTTTTAACTGATTTTTCCGCCCATATTTTAATAGAGATTCTCAAAGGTAGGTACAAATCAGCCTTGGAAATGAAGGTTTGCTGAAGGAAAAATCATCAGACACCATGCAAATCAAGATATACAAATGGATGGGGCTGGGGATATAGCTCAGTAGAATAAGTGCTTGCCTAGCAAGTGTAGGGTCCTGAGTTCAATCCCTAGTCCTGCAAAAAAAAAAAAAGATATATAAATGGAGCATGTCTCCTGTGCTTTGTCATCATTAACAAGAGAATCGCAGACTGCGTATTCCAGTTCTGGAATTTAAGGAGCATGAGAAAGAAAACTAAAATTACCATCATCACTGCAACATTGGCTAATGTTTCTTTCGACTGGTCAAGAAAGCATTGTTTGAATTTCCCCACAGCCTCCTTTGTCATCTCGTCCCCTATGAAACGTTGAAGAGACTCCGTGTATTGAGCCACAGTCAAGCCAGAATCAATGCTCTTATTGATTACATCCTCGAGAAGCTGGCAGCCAGAACCTGGGAAGAAACACAGGAAATGTGCTCCATGCAGTCACTGAAACCATCGCATATGAAGTTGAAGGCCACTGAAACTACAGGGTATGGAATGCTGCCCAGTCACCTTGTGGGCTCTAAGCAATCAGCTCTTAAAGCGGTAAGAAATATCTCTCTGTCTGGATGGGACAATGTGTGCCCAGCCTCTGCAGAGAGTGGGTTGCTTTCTTCATAGTACCTGGTGACACTGGGCTTTGCAATTTGCTCTCAGGTTGAATGCCACATGACCTTTTTACCCATCTGAGTGAACTGGGATAAAAGTAGATGTGGCAATGCAAACAAGACTTTGAAATGTGAAGAATTCTTCACAAGATCTGTGCCAACATTTTCTGTCTTCCAGAGCTTTTTTTGTCCTGCACAATGGCAAGGCCAGTCCCCTTGAGGTCAGTGCTCAATGTCCACCTCAAATTGAGCACTGACCTCAAGGGGACTGGGGGCATAAGGGCCACCAGGAGTATCAAATCAGCCCCATCTTTCTGTTGTGTGATGCCCAACCTGTTTCCTGCCAGGTCATTTGTTGGGGCCTGAGCCTTCTGTCTGGAAGGTTTCCTATTTCAGACCACATTATGAAGATTCTTGAGTACTTTGAAGGAAACACTTTGTGTCCCATGCAGAGGTGACCAGTTATTTCTTCTTCTGTCACATTGAAATATCTAGTTGCAGTATCAAATCCCAACACCTACACTTGTTTCATGGTACATGTGTACATGCTGGGGCACCCTGAGTGCCAATGGCGCACTGCGTGCCCCTCCAGCACAACACAAAGATGCCCTGCAGCTCATTCTTGATTGCCTAGAAATAATGCTGCCCTGTGCTGAAGCTTGGGAACCAGCACTTCTTCCCCATGGTCACACGCAATACCACTGGTCGATGCCTGCATTCCCTGCATGGAACTTACCTGCATAGCAGCAAAATGGGATGGAAGCCAGCACAAGGAGCAACACCAGCTTCATGTCAGGGCTGCTGTGGCTGTTCTTCAGTGTGTGACACAGATGAAGGAATTCACTTGCAGGTGCTCAGTCGCACTCTGGTATTTATAACCCAGGTCTTGGTCCCTTCCAGAAGTGGGTGGCCAACTTGCCTGATCCACCTGGCAGCGACTCAAGAAACATTGCAGGTGCCAGAAGGAAACAGCCGCTCTAGTCTGTTTGCACAGATAGCCATCCAGAATGCTGGATCTAAGATAATGTGGAGATTACAGTGTGGCACTCCTATAATGAAGATGGATGAGGAAAGGCTTTCTAAATGACAAACAATTCAATTTCTGTGACAATAGTGCAATGAAACAAAATTACTGATGAAAGAAATCACAAAATCTGCATAAGCACATGGTTTAAAATAACACTTTCAAGGCGGGCGTGGTGGCGCATGCCTGTAATCCCAGCACTCGGGAGGCTAAGGCAGGAGGATTGTTGTGAGTTCGAGACCAGCCTGAGCTACAAAGTGAGTTTAAGGCCAGCCTGAACTGCATAGTGAAACCCTGTCTCAAAAAGACCAAAAAATAAATAAATAAATAAATAAATAAATAATAAAATAAAATAAAATAACACTTTCCTGCAACCTAATCAATGGGCTGCAGATGAAACTAAAGAAAAAAATTACACAATATTTCCAATCAAGCAAAGAGGCAGATCCGACTTAGCAGAGCCTGTGGAGCACAAAGAAAGGGGAAGATGCATGGCGGTGAACTCTCACATGATGAGATAAACAACATCGAGCTGCACCTCAAGCTTCCAGGAGAAGAAGAGCAAGCCAAGCCCAAAGAAGGCAGGCTATTATGAACACCAGACCAGAAATTATTGCAGTGGAGACAATACAAGAACGAATGAATGGAAGTGTGGGCTCATTGAAAAAATTAAGAAATTTGATAAACCCCAAGCTAACAGTACCAAAACAGAAACAAAATTTTCAATTTCGTGCAATAAGGAATTAACAGGGTAAAATTATTGGAGATCAAATAGATAATCAGAAAATTATCAATTCTCAATTTGAATATCATTTCTCCTATGTGATGGAAAAATCAGAAGTTGACAGATTCTTAGATACATATGAATTACCAAATCTGAGTGAAGAAGATATATAAATTCTGAATACAACAATATCAGTCAGTGAAAATGAAAATGTAAATAAAAGCTTACCGACAAGGGAAAGCCCCAATCCTGATTGATCCACAAGAGTTCTATAAGAAACTTAAAGAACATTGAATGTAACTCTTCCCGAACTCTTCAATGAAACTGAAAGGTAAGCACCTCTCCACAACTCATTCTTTAAGAGAACTATTACCCTGCTACCAAAACCACAGAAAGACCCATTTTAAAAAAGAACTGCAGGTCAGTCTCCCTAATAAAGACAGATCCAAAAACCTCAGTAAGATGGTTTCATAAAGAAACTGCTGCAAATCATCAAAAAGATTATACATAGTGACCATGTGAGAATCACCCCAGGAATGCAGGGATGGTTGGACATAAGCAAATCAGTGAATGTACTGCCCCACTTCAACACACCCAAAGACAAAAATCACATGACCATCTCAATAGATTCAGAAAAAGCTTTTGACAAAGTCCAAAACTCATTCATGATGAAAACAAAAAACCTACAGAAAATCAGAGTAGATGTTCTGTATATCAAACTGATAAAAGCCTTATACAGTAAATGAACAGCCAACATCATAGTAAAAGGACAAAAATTGAAAGCCTTTACATTAAAATCAGGAATAAGACAAGGATGGCCACTGTCACCACTCTTACTCATTGTAGTTCTAGAAATTTTAGCCAGAGCAATAAAAAACAGAAGCAAATAAACTTAATAATGATTGCAAAGAAAGAATTATTTGTAGATGGCATGGCACACTACATAGAAGACCCTAAGTCTCCACCAAGATACTTGTAGATTTGATAAGCAAACTCAGTAGTGTAGCAAAATACAAGTTAACACTCAAAATTCAATAGCAGGACCAAGAACATAGCTCAGCAGCACAAGCTCCCAGTTTTCAAATCCTTAATTCGATTCCTGGTACAAAAAAAAAAACAACACGAAAAACAGTCAATAGTATTTCTGTACCCAAACAACAAAGGTACCAAGTCAGAAATTAGGGGAAATATGCCTTTCATAATAACGTCCAAAAAATGAAACACCGTGAATCAATATAACAAAGGAAGTCAGAGTTCTATACAGTAAAATTTATTGCACTCTAAAAATTAAACAGATAGAAGAGGATTTTAGAAAAAAATTTTGTTTGTACTTTTTATTATTTTTTTAAAAAATACAAAATAGTGACAGAAGAAAACAGCATTATGGTAACATTCCATATTTATGGATAGGAACAACAAACATTAAAAACATGGCCATAATCCCAGAATTGCTGTGTAGATTCAATGCAATCTCACATAAAATGTCATTAGTACGCCCCACAGATTTAGTGAAAACATTCTTAAAATTCATCTGGAGACAGAATTCACCTAGAATTGCAAAAGTTATTCCAGGCAACAAAGAAATGGCAGAGACATTACAATCTCTGACTTGAAGTATACTACAAAGCTACATGACAAAATCATCAAGGTATGAGAACAAAAGAGATCTGAGGATCAATGGATTAGACAATGCAAACACATCTACAAACACACTCAAACACCTTATATTTGACAAAGGGGTCAAACATGTTCACTGCGAGAAAGAGAGTCTCTTCAATGAGTGGTACTGGATAAAATGCCTTTCCACGTGACGAAGGTTAACATTAGAAGCACATCTATCAGCATACACTAAAATACAGTCAAAAGCCATCCAAGATTTAAATACTAAAATAGAAACACTAAATTAACTTGAGAAAATAAGTACAAATCTTAAAGAAACAGCGGTAGATAAAGAGCTTATGAACAAATATCAGACTGTACGGGAAATACTTCAAGTAATTACCATTTGGGATTTCATCTTTTGGAAAAGTTTCTGCATGTGAAAAGAAATTACTAACAGTTCAAAAAACCCATGAGTTGGCAAAAAATTTTAGACCATAGTCCCTCAGACAAATTACTTCTCTAGAACATATAATGAATGAAAAAAGATCAGACCATCAAAAATCAAAATGGGTTTTTCATAAATATATTTCTCAGACATATGAATGGCAAATAAAAATGTGGAAAATAATGCTCAGTATCACTGGTTATCCCACAAAGGCACATTAAGACTGCTAACAAATTAAAAGAGCTAGACTTGAAAGTCCTATTCAAGCCAGCTATTCCCCTCCTGTGTATTTTTCCAAATGAACCAAAAACATCACATCACAGTGACGTATGTACACCCATGTTTACAGCAGCACAATATGCCATAGCTAGATCTTGGAAAAATACAAATGCCTATCAGTTGCACAATGGAAAATATTTGTTTATTTATTTATTTATTGTATTTAGTACAGAGTCTACAGGGTTTCAGTACACGGATCAGACTCATCGTGATCCTCCTGTTTTCAGCCTCCCCAGTACTTGGATTACAGGAATGTACCACCACACCCAGTCTATTTATTTATTTATTTATTTATTTATTTATTTATTTATTTATTGTATCTAATACAAGATAAGAATGCAAAATAAGATGTGGTATTTTCACAACTAAGTACACTCATGTATAAAAAAGGATAAACTCTAGGCTTTTATCAGCAAATGGATGCAATTGGAATGCATACCTCTAAGTGGAATAAAGCATGCCTGAATGTGCAAATATCTTATTGACTCATGAAGGAACTTCAAAGAATAAATACAATCTGAAAGGTACAATAGATACTGTGAAAGGGACATAATCTGCTCAAGGGGAAGAAAAACCTGGCATAAGGGAAAGGAGAAAGGAGAGAGACAGAAGGGAATAACATACTTACGTAAATATTCAGGAACTGCTGAATCTAATATTCTACTGAAAGCAGTAGCTAATGCATAACTTCTTCTTCTCTTTTTGATTTCTTCTAACTTCTCTAAAGAAAACACAAAATGGTAAAACAGAAACAAACCTTAGAATCAAAACAGAATGCCACTGCTGTTGCTCTGCCCACCACGAACTGCTGCTGTCTGCCGTGTGTCAGCCTGCCTTGGAGATAGCTGAGTATGGACTGAAACCCCAGCAACTATGGTGAGATGAATCCGAACCCTGAGCTACACCTCCAAGCCTTGCAGTAACTATCTTCCGCGACCTTCATTACCTGAGTCTTTATATCAGTCCAGTTCACCTTGCTGTGTGTGATAAAAATACTGTACACATCAAATTCATCATTGTAAGCAATCGGGTTGTTTTTGTGAGACTAGGTTGCAAACCAAGTTCTTAAATGGTTCGCAAGCCCCTAGCTACCAAGCAACACTTCCGCAGCACCCCTTCAGCCAGTTTTCCGGTTGTAGTTGAGTGGCATTAAGTACCTTGTGCACAGGAAGTGTTTGATTTTAGCCAATTCATCTAGATGCACGCCGGTCCTACATTCATCTAGTTTCCGTCGCATGTCACTGGGCAGGCATAATCCTTTTTGAGACACTTTCTTTTTCTGTAGAATTGTTCCTATTTTGGAAACTCCAAAGCTCTGCTCCCGAACAATTAACCTGAGATGTTCTACAGCAGACTGAACCAATCAAAGAGTATTTACATCCCCCAGCAAGGTCTCAGGTGTAGAGTACCGCGAGAGGCCTTGAATCCAGGATAAAGGAGCCACACTGGATATGGCCATTCACGTGTGAGGCATGTTCAAAAGTGCATTGACTGCTGCTGCTGAGTGCCATCCAAAGGAAAGAGGGAGTTCCTCAGTGCAGGAAGTAGCTCGTGGAACCTTAGCAACACTGACAAGTTAGTAGTAGGTCAGCATCAGTCGGCTGTAAGCTACAGTTGCGAGAAGGCGTTTTCAACGCTGCTGCAAATAATGGATCATGAACAACGCATTAATGTGGAATTTTGTTTCAGACTGCAAAAAGCTGCTAAAGAAACACATGAAATGTTAAAATTAGTGTATGATGATTGTGCAGTGACCATGAAGAGAATTTGCCAGTGGTTTGAACAATTTCATAATCATTGTGAGTCAGTTGAAGACAGAAAGAAAGTACTTCATCAAAAACCCAAAAAAAGGATTGAAAAAACAAATGAAATAATTGGATCAACGGAAAGCTGACCCTAAGACACATCTCAGAGGTGATGAAGGTCAGTTCTATTCAAAGCATTTTAACAGATGGGAATAGGAGCTGGGTGTCGATTGTTCCACGTTTGGCTGCTGAACACAAACATCCATTTGTAATTTTCTTTGCAGCTGTGCACTTGTGCCACTGCCAATTTCAGTCCTTTAGTAAATGTCATGAGGGGTCAGAAACTTGGGTCTGTGATTATGATGCTGAGCCCAAGGTTCAGAGTTCTCAGTGGAAATTACCCAGCTGGCCTTGTGACAGGAAAGTAAATGAGTCAAGATCCAACATGAGGTGATACTGTGTTTTTTTTACCTTGTTGGAATTGTGGGAGTTGAGTCTGTAACCAGGAAAACTAAATATCAGAAGAGCTTATAAGAGCATTTAGGAAATGATGTGTGAAGACAGTAGCCTGAGAGACGGGCAGGATGCCATACCCTCCTTTAGGACAACAGTCCATGTCATGTATCACTTGTTAGCAGCAATTTCTGGTAAAAGGATTGTGTGCTTTACTGAATGTCACACTGAAAATCTTGCTGTTTCACAGAGTCAGAATGACTGTGCAGGGGGAGCACTTTCAATGGATTGAGATTTTTCAAGGTAGCCAGCACAGCACAACCACAGCCACAAGAGCTACCAGAGCTGTTCATTGTCTCAGTGAGTTACCCATGCTGGGCTGGAACTTGGGGTCCATCTGCCTCAGCCTCCCTGAGTGGAACTACTGGCACGGACCATCATGCAGGGCTCTGGAAAGCCTGCTATTCCAATGTCAAAAGCCTGGAATGATTCAAGAATTAGAGGTGTGCATTCTTGAGTCACCCCAGATACCTTAACCAGTGACAGTGGCTACTCATTAGTTCATGCCCATTGACTTCTGTAAGGAATTTTAAGAAGACACTGGGCATGGAGAGGTCACTTAAGGGTAGGAGGACAGCTCATGGCCTTGGCCTCTATCTCCTCCAGCACCCCACAAAGGAAGTCCTGATGAGCTGAAATTTCTCAGTGTATTTAACTTTTTCTTTGAGGCAGGGTTTTGCCATGCAGTTCAAGCTGACCTTGAGCACTCAGTGATCCTCCTGCCTCCATGTGCAGTACCATGCATGGCTTTTATAGCACATTGGAAATGAGGGCAGTGGTGGCAAGCCTGGGGCACATGTTCCTGCAGCAGGCTATATAACCGAAAGCTATAAAGGGGCGTGGAGGTGTGCTTCAGATGGCTAGTGTGTTCATTAATCCTTCACCTCACTTTTGCTTTGCTGTGTGCCTGTTTCCTCATCCATTTTGGGGGGCAGACCCTGAGGGTGGAGCTGGTGCCGCACGTGCTGGGGATCGAGCCGCAGCCCCCTGTGCCTGCCTAAGCAGGCACTTTAGACCGCTAAGCTATCTTGCTGGCCCGTTTCCTCATCTTTGAAGTGGAAGCAGTTTTTCTTTTAAGGACCAGAAAATAATAAACACTGGGCCTTTGCTCTGAGCTATAACCTCATATTAAACCCTCATTTTACTTTGAGGCAGGGTTTCACTAAGCTGCCAGGGTTGGCTTGAATTGTAACTCCTGCCTCAGCCTCCCAGGCTGACGAGCTGCTTCCTGCTTCTTCCTTTGATTCTAAAATTCTTAGCTTGGGTCCTGTAAGTTAACTTACAGTGGAAACCTTAAGAAGGCCCTGTGCTGGCTGCCACCATGTTTTCCACAAATAGAAGTGGTATTGCTTTACATTTTTGCACATCTCGTTTCTGGTTTAATAAAAATCAATTCTGTACCAAAAAATAAGAATGTCACAAAGCAAAACTGTTGGAATTTGTCATATTACATATTACCTTGAAATTATAGGTTTAGATTAGATTACCAGATATAAACATGCAAAACTGGGGGAGACGAACAGAAATCAGCAGCAGTTATCCAAGCTATCCTGTATCAAGATTGCATATATCCTTTCTTTTTTTTTTTTGTCCCATTCCTCATCCTGGATTTTACCCTCAGTCCAAAAGGCCAGTGTGACCACTATGCACTGCACACCAGAGCAGCCCCCAGAAGCTCGTGCCTTGGAGAAACACTCCTGACCGCACAGACCCATCCTATACATTAGTCTTACTCTTCAGTATTGAGGGTATAAAAGTGACAATGACATGTTCCTGTGCCTGACAATAAGCAATAAGCCATCTTCTCAAAAATGATTTTCTCACTGAAAGGTCAGAGCTGTCTGTGGGAATGAAGCCAGATTCTGAAGCACATCCTGTTACCATTTACCACACAGAAATGGTCCTGATTGACAGAATCCACCGAAGCCCTTTAGAGGTTTACTTGAGGTTCAGGATAGTTTGTTTTGTGTCACTGACCCCCCCCCCTTATCTAAATTCACTTAGTTGGCAGTTACTGCTGGGCACTGTCAGTACTTAAATTAATCCTATAATACCTAGTGCTCACAGATGCTGTGAGACAGCTTTAATTTGTCACCTTAAGGTTACACATGAGCATAGGGATGTGTGAGATGAAACATGCTGAAGGCTCCACAGGGCCAATGGCTGAGCTAAGCCTGAATGCCCACTCCTGGTCTGTGGCTACCGCTGCCTCTCAATGTGTGCCAGCACTGCACGGCAGAGAGTGGGCACACGAGTGCAGTGGTTGGGTAGAAGATAAGTTGCATCTTTAAATTTCCCATGTTGCCTGAACAATAGGTTGAATTATTCTTTTTATTTTTTATTGCATTTATTTATTTTTTTTTTTCTTTTGTGGTACCAGAGATTGAACTCAGGACACTGCACTTGCCAGGCAAGCACTTATTCCACTGAGCTATAGGACCTGTTCTGTTTATTTTGATTCCCTAAACGGCTGCACAAATTTCACAGACACCATGCCACATGTTTCCTTCAGGATAGTTCTGCCTCGGCGGGGGCCTAAGAGCAAGGTAGTCGTGGATCATGAGCTAGAAGATGAGCCACCAGGAGCGTTTCCTCTTCTCAGTGTTCGCCCACACATTTCCTCTCTCCACAGAAAGCTACTGACCAGTGGAGCGACTGCCCAGGCTGCTGTGCCAACGAGTCCCGGGACTCAGACCCTGAGCAGAAGCTGGTATCTTCGCCATTATTCTGCCTTGTGTGTGTTCATTACTGCCTGTTAGTCAGCTGTCCCTCTGGTAAAATAAGGGATGTAGTGGTTTATCGAATGGATGAGTTGAATTCTCAGAACTTCTTGACAAGCTGGTCCGTCTGCCGCTATTAATTCCTATATCTGTACACAGGTGTCTCACGGCATCACAGGGATCTTCAAATGGGGCTTCAACTTGCAGTTCTCTCCCCTCTGCCCACTGAGCAGCTGGGGCCAGCATTGGGCTTGACACACATGGCCTGTGTAGGTACTTCTCACTGGGTATCTGCACTCTCTGTCTTTGTTTTTTTCCAAAACTTTATTGAAGAACAAATAGTAATGAGACAGTTTCAAATCAAATTAGCAGGACAGATTCAATAATTAATACATTGCATATTATTTTCATAGTGGTATTTTGTTGTACAAGGTGCACACATGATATTCTGTTTATAAACACTAGTAGAGCAGATGCCTCTATTCAATGAATTAAGAGAATGTAGCTATATACCTATATTTTTTTAAAGCTGAATTATACTACAGTTTCAACAATTAATACTTTTTACATTGTTATCTTCCTAGTGGTTCTCCATAGTATAAGCAGACAAGACATCCTGTTCAAACACTATTAGTGCAAATCTTTCTTCTCATAGAGTTATGTGAAAGTATTGCATATTTATCCTAACTGTACTGTTTATACAAACAGGTATTCTATTTTTGTGTGTATGTGTGGAACCAGGGATTGAACTCAGACTCTTGTGCTTGCCAGAGATGCACTCTGTCTTTGTTTTTAATTATTTGTAATTTATAGAGAGCAATAAGAAAATAATTCAATGATACAGTTTCAAAACAACATGAGTAGATTGACAGTGGTTATTATATTACATATTGCTACCTTCAAAGTAATTGCTCATATTAACAGATACAGGCATGCAAAACTGATCAAACACTATAGGCACTAACTATTCCATTTAATTAAATAATAGTAGTACAATGTACTACTATTAGTAGTACAGTGATCTTAGCTATTTCCACCACATTCTCAGGAAGCTTTCTGCCTCTCTCTCTCTCTCTCTCTCTCTCTCTCTCTCTCTCTCTCTCTTTCTCTCTCTCTCTCAGAAAGCCTCCACTCTCCTATTCAGCCCAAGGTCAGGCCCGGTGAGTGTGGGCATGAGCTCCTGTGCTCTACTTCACTGGCAGATCGAGTCCAGGCCAGCCCCTGAGTGAGGCCTTTCGCCACATTCTCAGGACTCTTTCTGCCCTGCTCTCTTAGGAAACCTCCATCCCTCCCATCTAGCCCAAGCACAGGTCCTGCTAAGTGTGCGGGAGAGCTTCTGCACTTCCCAGTTCCCCTGGGCCAGTGGCACAACAGAGGAGCACCACGGGTTCACTTCCAAGGGCTGCAGCAGGAAGGAGCTGAGCACAACAGCTAGACCCAAGCGAGGCGAAACTGGATAAACTCAAACTTAATAGATCAGTACCCAAATTTCAGTAAGTGCTAAGGTTTTAACTGCACCAAAGCTCTACACCAAAGGTCAGAGGTCAGAGCTATCCAAAATGACAAAGAGAAGGAGCGAAATGCAGTCTCAGGCCTTGAGCCCACCAAGAGCAAGTACAGAGGACACTAGCTCCCCTGAAATGAATGAATTAACATTGGAAGTAAAGAAACAAAAGCAGAAACATTTAGAGGAACTCAGAGCAGAATCAAGTTCTGAAATAAAAGAAATCTCTGAATTCATAACATCGGAAGTAAAGAATCAAACACAGAAACATATGGGGAAGCCCAACCTGAAAAAAACTCTGCAGTAAAAGAATAAATAGCTGCTTCTAAAGAAGACATTGATTTAAAAAATAGAGGAGATTAGAAAAATGGCAGACTTCTTCAATGAGCAATACAGGAAAGAAATAGATTGCATGAAGCAGAGTCAAACAGACATAGAGGAACTTAATATCTCAATCACAAGGCTGCAAAGCCATTTGAGTGAAAGTGAAGACAGTTTCAGATCTTGAAGATGCTGGGGCAGCTAGTGAAAAGGTAAGAAAGGATCTCTTAAAAACAACTAGGAGCCGGGCGTGGTGGCGCATGCCTATAATCCCAGCACTCGGGAGGCCGAGGCAGGAGGATTGTTGTGAGTTCAAGACCAGCCTG
This sequence comes from Ctenomys sociabilis, assembly GCA_004027165.1. Classification (NCBI taxonomy): domain Eukaryota; kingdom Metazoa; phylum Chordata; class Mammalia; order Rodentia; family Ctenomyidae; genus Ctenomys; species Ctenomys sociabilis. Next base: position 22,377 of record PVKA01019343.1, on the reverse strand, counting down.
AGCTACAAAGTGAGCTTAAGGCCAGCCTGAGCTGCATAGCAAGACCCTGTCTCAAAAAGACAAAAAAAAAAAAAAAAGAAAAAAACTAGGATGCAGGAAAAAATGATTCATCACCTGCAAAATGAGGCAAAGATGAACAATGTGAGACTAATAGGCATCAATGAGAAGGAAGGAGTCCATATAAAATGAGATAAAAAGAATGTGAGCAAAATTAATGTGAGCAAAAGTAATAGCAGGAAACTTCCCAAATCTGAGGAAACAATCTAACATTCAGGTAACCGAAGCATACAGAATGCCACATAACTTCAACCCAATTAAAAACACACCGAGACATATAATAGTCAAGATCCCAGAAATCCAGCACAAGAACAGCATACTGAATGCCACTAGAGAAAAGAAGCAGATCACATTCAAAGGAAAACCCATCAGAATTACAGCTAACTTCTCTTCGCAAGAAGGCAAGGAGAGCATGGAGCAGAGTACTCCAAGTCCTACACGAAAACAAATTCCAGCCCAGACTATTATACACTGCAAAACTCTCTTTCAAGTTTGATGGAGAAGTGAAATACTTCCATGACAAAGAACAACTAAAGAATTTCATGATGACATAGCTATCCCTACACAGGCTACTGAAACATGTTCTAGAGAGAGACCACAGTGACCAGAACTCCATGAACGAGAACAGAAGGAACCCACTCAATAGGGCAAACAATCAAACACAGGACAAAAAGGAGTAAACAACAGCAGGTAAATAACATGTCAATCATAAGTCAACACATCTTAATTTTAATCATCAATGTAAATGGACTCAATTCACCAATTAAGGAAAGTAGAGTGGCACAGTGGTTTAGGAAGCAAAATCCAACAATATGCTGTATACAAGAAACACACTTAACTCATAAAGAAATTCATAGACTGAAAGTCAAAGGATGGAAAACAATACTACATGCCCCAGCACCTCAGAAAAATGCAGGGGTAGCAATTCTGTTCTCAGACAGTCTCAATTTCAAACCAAGAATGGTTAAACAAAATAAAGAAGGACACTATATACTGGTTAGGGAAAAAATTCAAGAGGAAGAGATAACACTCATAAATATCTATGCACCAAACACAGGAGCACCCAACTATATAAGAAAAATATTACTGGACTTGAAAAATCTAATATCCAATACCACAGTCTTAACAAGAGAACTTAATACTCCCTTTTCCCAAAAAGATCGGTCAACCAGACAAAAAGTTAGCAAAGAAGTAGCAGAACTGATGGACCTGGTGGACATATACAGAGCGTTCCAACCAACCACAGCTGAATACACATTTTTTTTCAGCTGTACACTGGTCATTTTCTAAAATGGACCACATGCTAGTCCATAGGTCATGCTTAATTATATGAAAGAAAACAGAAATTATCCCATGCATATTATCTGACCACAATGAATAGAAACTAGAAATAAATGGAAAAAAAAACAGACCCCCCCTAAATATATGGAAATTAAACAGCACCCTACTCAGCAATCAATGGTCACAGATGAAATTAAACAAGAAATTCAACAATATCTACAATTCAATGAAAATTCAACCACAACTTATTGGAATTTATAGGATGTGATGAAAGCAGTTCTCAGAGGGAAATTCATACCTCTGAATTAGGAAAATAGAATGGGAACAAATAAACACACTAATGCTGCACCTCCAACATCTAGAAAATGAAGAGCAAACCAAACCCAGAGCCCAAAGATGAGAAGAAATCATAAACATTAGAGCAGAAATTAATTCAACTGAGATAAAGAAAACAGTTCAAAGAATCAACGAATGAAAAAGCTGGTTGTTTGAAAGATTAAATAAAATCGATAAGCCCCTAGGTAACTTGATCAAAAAGAGGAAAGAAAAAATTTAAATACAAGCAATAAGAAATGAAAAGGATGAAATTACCACAGACCCAGTGGAAATTTAGAAGATTATAGATAGCTACTTTGATAATCTTTATGCTCAAAGAATAGAAGACACAGATGAAATGGACAGATCCCTAGAAAGTTGTAAATTATCAAACTGAATCAAGAAGATATAACAACTCTCAATAACCCAGTAACAGCCAATGAAATACAAATTGTTCATTAAAGCCTACTGACAAATAAAAGTCCAGGTCCTGATGGATTCACGGCTGAATTCTACAAGAAATTAACAGATGATATAATCCTTATACTCCTCAAATTCTTCAATGAAATTGAAAAGGAAACAGTTCTCCCAAAATCATTCCTGGAGGCAAGAATTATACTGATACCAAAACCAGGGAAATACACAACCAAAAAGGAGAACTACAGGCCAATCTCCCTCATGAACATAGATGCAAAAATACTCAACAAAATCCTGGCAAATAGAATACAGCAAATCATCAAGAAGATCATACACCATGACCAGGTAGGATTCATCCCAGGGATACAAGCATGGTTCAATATTCGAAAAATCTATAAATGTAATACACTGTATTAATAGACTGAAATCTAAAAACCGCATGATCATTTCAACTGATGCAGAGAAAGCTTTTGACAAAGTCCAACACTCATTCATGTTCAAAGTCCTACAGAAAATTGAAATAGAAAGCCTCTATCTCAACTTAATAAAAGCCATCTATGACAACCCAACAGCTAATATAATTCTAAATGGGGAAAAACTGAAATCTTTTACATTTAGATCTGGTACAAGACAAGGATGTCCTCTATCACCCCTCCTATTCAATATAGTTCTGGAATCATTAGCTGGAGTCATTAGACAAGAGAGAGAAATAAAAGGAATAAGAATAGGTAAAGAAGAAGTTAAATTATCATTATTTGCAGATGACTTGATACTTCACTTGGAAGACCCAAAAAATTCTATTAAGAAGCTTCTAGAACTGATACACAAATTCAGTAGCATAGCAGGATATAAAATCAATACCCAAAAGTCAATAGCATTCCTCTACATAGATAACAAACACATGGAGAGGGAAATTAGAGAAACTACATTTTACAATAGTACCACAGAAAATGAAATATGTTGAAATTCATCTAACTAAAAAAGTCAAAGATCTTTTCAGGGAAAATTACAGTACTCTGAAAAAAAAGAAATTGTGGAGCATTTCAGAAAATGGAAAGATATCCCCTGCTCCTGGATAGGAAGAACCAACATCATGAAAATGGCCATACTCCCAAAATTGTTGTACAGACTTAATGCAATCCCTATTAAACTAGCACCAACAGACCTCCCAGACCTAGAGAAATTGTCCTAAAATTTATTTGGAACAAGAAAAGTCCTAGAATAGCAAAGGCAATCCAGGGCAACAAAGACAAGGCAGAAAACATTACAATTCCTGACTTGAAATTATACTACACAGCTACTCTGATAAAACCAGTATAGTATTGGCAACAAAATAGACCTGAGGATCAATGGAATAAATTAGAAGATGCAGAGGCCTCTACAAACACACTCAACTAACTGATCTTCAACAAAAGGGCCAAATGCACTTACTGGAAGAAAGATAGCCTCTTTAACAAATGGTGCTGGAAAAACTGGCTCTCTACATACCAAAAACTAAAACTTAATCCAGGCCTATCACCATGCACTAAGCTAAACTCAAGTTGGATTAAAGATCTAAGCATTAAATCAGAAACACTAAATCTCCTAGATGAGACAGTAGGAGGAACTCTTGAAAACATAGAGGTAGGCAAAGAGTTTATGAACAAAAATCAAAACACCTGGATAATACTTTAAAGAATTAACAACTGGGACCACTTCTTATTGAGAAATTTTTGCATGTCAAAAGAAATCACCAGCCGGGCATGGTGGCGCATGCTTGTAATCCCAGCACTCGGGAGGCTGAGGCAGGAGGATTGTTGTGAGTTCGAGACCAGCCTGAGCTACAAAGTGAGCTTAAGGCCAGCCTGAACTGCATAGTGAGACCCTGTCTCAAAAAAAAAAAAAAAAAAAAAAAAAAATCACCAACAAAGTGAAAAGACAACCCACAAATTTCAAAAAAATCTTAACTAATAAACACTCAGACAAAGGTCTGCTCTCCCGAATTTATAAAGAACTAAAAAGCATTAGGACCCCAAAATTTAAAGACCCAAGTCAGAAATGGACATCTGAGATGAATACACTCTTCTCAGAAGACAAGATTAAGTTTTTTTGTTTTGTTTTGTTTTGTTTGTCAGAACCAGGGATTGAACTCAGGCCCTTGCGCAAGCTAGGGAAGCGCTTATTCCACTGAGCTATCTCCCCAGTGAGGACAAGATTAAGGAAATGAATAAATATATGAAAAAAAATGTTCCACATCACTAGCCATCTGTGAAACGCAAATTAAAACAACACTGAGATAACATCTCACCCCAGAAAGAATGGCTATCATAAAGAAATCAGCCAATAACAGATGTTGGAGAGGCTGTGGAGAAAAGGAAGCCCTTCTCCACTGTTGGTGGGAATGTAGACTGGTGAAACCATTATGGAAATCAATGTGGAGACTCCTTACAAAACTAGGACTGGAAATCCCATTCAAGCCAGCTATCCCCCTACTGGGAATTTTCCCAGAGGAACTGAAAACATCATATCATAGTGATATATGTTTACCTATGTTTATAGAAGCACAATTTGTGATAGCAAAATCTTGGAAACAAACAAGATGCCTGTCACATGAGGAATGATTGTAAAAATATGTGCTATTTTTATATGATGGAGTATTTTTTTTTTTGTGGAACTGGGCATTGAACTCAGGCCCTTGTGCTTGCCAGGGAAGCGCTTCTCAGCTACAAAGAATGATAAACCCAAAGCATTTATATTGAAGTGGATGCCACTTGAAGATATACTCATAAGTGAAATAAACCAGACCCACATGTGTAAATATCATATAGTCTCCCTAATATAAGAACTCAAAGGAAGAAATACAAGTAGTATAATGCAATTAAAAGGAAAGCGAGAACTTGAGGATTGGACAATGGAGAGGGGGCAAGGAGAAAAGCTGGGAAACGTGACAGGGGCACAGCCATACATTTATATGCACAAAATGGGAAAGGCAATGATCGTGAGAAACATCAGCAGGTTTTTGAAACTAGCGGTTAATTGGTAGGAGTTTAACCCTGACTAACTATACGTGTTGATACCTGTGAACCAAACAACTGCACTGAAGATGGCAGTGTGTAATAGTGGTGTAGTGCTTGGGATGCCTATCATTCTGGTCTTCTAAATACGTACTTCTTATCATGACATATCAACTATTACCATAATGTCTCACAAGTAAAAGTTTTTTTTTTAAATGGGTAATAAATGAAAAAAGACAGAAGAAAAAATATCATAGGACTGTCTTCTACAATGCTGTATAGGGTTAGATTTTTAAATTTCTATGTAAATATATGTAATTGTTTATTTATATTCTTTAATATCATTTAAAAAATTTTTATCTCCATATTCTATAGGGACTTAAAGTTTAACATATCAATACTTGATGGAAAATACCTATTCCATGTTATGCCTAAGATGTTTGATATTCAGACGGATAGTGAAGTTAAACCCAACTACAAATGTGGTAGGGCAATAATAAGCTATTCTTCTGGAGGGTGAAAAACCTAAGTTTGCAGACCAAAACTAGAGAAATAGAAGGGCTTCAAGAACATCCTACATTTTGATCCTAGCCTTTCAAGATTAGTGAAGACTCAGGACATAGGAGAACCTGTACTGTAGCATCATGTAACTGAGTTGTGTCCCAAATTTTCTGATCAAAGAGATTATATGGCCACAGAGCAATGAGATCAATGACATAGAGTGTGCCTAAAGAGAGTCACATGGATTAGACTGATTAAAGCATGCAAAATTGGGGTTGAGGGTGGGGTTATAAGACAGTAAAAGGGCAGATAATAAAATTAAGCAATAAATTCTCCTTTCAACATGCCAGGAACGGGGCCAGAATAAGTGCTTACCCGGCAAATGTTGTAAAGGCCTGAGTTCAATTCCTAGTTCTGCAAAAAAAAAAAAAAACAGGAGAAAATAGCAGTAAAGTTATCCATGCTACCCTGTGTATATATGTATATATTTCTTTTTCATTTTCTTCTTTTTTTATTCTGCCCTTTCCCTGACACCAGTTGTTCCTTCCCTTGCAACAGGCGCTTTCCCTTTCTCAGGGTCCATTGTACCTTTCTGATATTGTGTCCTGTTCCAGCTTCCTGTGCTAGGGACACGATACAGTGTTTCTAATGCAGGCATTAAATATTTCACTTATGGGTATGGTCTCTAGGTGCATCCATCTACCTATAAAAGCTTTGAGTTTACCTTTCTTTATAGATGATTCATACTACACTCTGTAAAAATGCCACAACTTTCAATCCATTCCTTAGCTGATGGGTGTGTGGGTTGTTCGTAAGATTTAACTATGAAAAATTGAGCTGCCATGAACATGGGTGCACATGTATTGTGGTGGTGTTTTCAGTTCTCCTGGAAACATACACCGGTGGGGAACACCTGGGGTGAATGGGAACCACAGTGCTAGATTTTGGAAGAATCTCCACACTGATTTGCATGGTTATGCCGGTCTACACTCCCTGCAACAGTGGGTGAGTGTTCGGTTTTCTCCACAGCCTCTGGTTGACTCTGTGATAATAACCATTCTTTGGAATTAGATGGAATCTCACTGTTGTTTTAATTTGCATTTCTCCAGTGACCAATAATTTTGAACAATTTTGTAGATTTATTTGCCCTTCTTTGTAACTGCTTCTTCTGTTTGGTGGTTCCTTTCTGTGGTGGTATCTGTCTCTTTCTAGAGCATCTGTCAGTAATCTTTGTAGTGTTGATATGATGGTCATGAATTTCTTCAGATGTTCTTTGTTATGAAAGTATCCTCTCTGTCCATTGAGTTGAATAGATAGCTTTTCACAATGCACTAATCTGGGTTGGAAGTTGTTTTCTTTCAGGACATGAAATACTTCAATCCAATCTCTTCTTGACTTGACAGTTTGTGTTGGGAAAACTACCATGATTCTCCTAGGCTTTGATTATAGGTGATCTGTTTCTTTTATCTAACATCTTTTAATATAATGATCTTTGGCTAAATTTCTGGATCTTATTTATCACATGTCTAGATGTAAATATATTTTGGTTGTAGTTTACTGGAGTTTAATATGCCTCACTTAATACTATGTTAGATTCTTGTCGCATGCTTTGGAAGTTTTAGGCTAATAGATTTGCAAATAATTTATGTCATTTGTGTAGTCTCCTGTTATTTCTTTGACATATGTTAGTCTTACACTGTTTTTCATTTTATCCATGTGCTGATGGTGAATGGTCATTTCCTAATTCCTTGCTATTATAAAATGAGCTTTTCTTTCTTGTTCACTAGCTTCAAAGGTCTTCAAGGTCTGAAAGTCCACCTTTGCTTTAGTTTAAGCCATTTTGGCAGTTTTCAATGGAATTCTTCATTTCCTGGACATCTGTTTCAATCAGTTTCATGAATTCTCAATTTTTCCTGTATTGTTCCTTCAATGTTTCCATCATTTTTCTATTCCCTTCTATGTTCTATCTATGTCTTCATTAGATGTTCCGAGCAGTTTTCTCACACTTGGAATAGACCCCTTGCCAGTCAGGTATTGTGTCATTGAGTTATATCCCAGGCCATGAATTTCTTTTAATGTATTTTGGTTGTTACAGGGCCTCACTACTCAGCTTGGACTCATAGCGATCTTCCTGTTTTCGACCTCCCTGGCACTGGATGACAGGCATATGCTACTACACCTGAACTCTGTAGCTTCTCTGCCCACCGTGGGGCTGGGCTGTCATAGTGTGTAGTGCTGGGGATTGAACTGGGGTCTCTGTGTTTGCCTAACCAGCCTAAGTAGGCACTTGAGTACACTGAGGTATTTCTCTAGCCCCTGGATTTCGTTTTTCACCCACTTTGGTAGACTGTTCCTTTTGATTATTTAATGGTAACCATTTACATTAATGCTCATAACAAATTTACATAGCATTGTCTTCATCATGCGATGGCTACAATGTGAGCACTAGGCCAGAACGTTGAAATATTGTTACACAAGGGAGAACAACTGATTACAGCAGATATTTCATCCTAGCTACACTGATGCTATTAGTGATAATGACAGCATCAAGCACAATTTAGCAACTGAGAAACTGTTAACTACTGATTTTATTCTTAGGCCATAGTAAAAGAGCCTGTAGTTTTATAACAGAACCAATCACGAGTTAGTTGTCCATATACAAAGTGCTTTTCCTTGTTAGAGTAGATCTATATGGGTTCCAAGCTGAGAGTGTGTGCTGGGGCCTGAAAATCCCCCTTGTTGGCCACATGACAGTGGTGTAGGTAGATGTGCCAACAAACAGATCCCCTACAACCCGAGGTTCCTGCATAGTGGAAAGTATTGGGGATGCTGTCTTCTTAGACACTGCCACATTTTGCATGCCCACTAACAATGCAAAAGATCCCTCTGTTTCCACAGACAGAATAATCAGGAGCCCTCACCCATTCTGGTTTCCTCACTCTGCTCTTCCAGGCTCCTCTGACAGTCCATTCACCATGGGGAATTCTACAGATCCTTGCATGGTGCAGGCTGGACTTCTGCCACCAGTCCTCTCCATCCTGTCCAGCACTGCTGCCTGTCCTGTGCCTGCAGATCAGGCAGCAGGGCCTGGAAAGACAAGGTGACCTTCTGGGGCTTCCCACTACTGGCAAACTCATGCCTGAGGCCTGATCCTCTTCATAAGAGGCCAAGGCAAACAGAGCACGCTTTGTTAACTTCAGAGCTGATCCAAATTAAAATCATTTATATTGGTTTATGAAGTTCAGTTTGCACCCGGAAATGACAGCTATGATGGTGCTTGGACAGACATTGTCTTCCTGAAGAACTTGCCAAAGATAAACTTCTGGATTTTATTGGTACTGATCAGAATGCCACTAGCATTTCTTACCTTTCAGCCCACGGAAAACCTGATTTGGACACTGCACCTCACTTCACACTGACCATGAGCCCACACTAACTGATTAGCACACTACCAACTAAGAAGAGGCAGGTGCTGTTCAAGGAGATTATGGGACCACAGAGGAAAGTGACCAATTTTTCTGTCCAAGGAGATTATGGGACCACAGAGGAAAGTGACCAATGCTGTAGAGTGTGCCTAAGGAGAATCAACTAGAGAGAAAAATTCTCTCAGGTTTTCACACAGAGCAAATTAGTCAAGCAATGGCCATGACTCATCTAGAATGGCTGACACGGTCAAAAGATCTACAAGGTGCTGCACATGGTTTCAGGGTAAACTCTGAGGGGATTTAACTGATCTTGTCAGATACAAAAGTTGCATTTTTAGTTACATAGGTCTTGTTTAACTTGGTCTTAAAAGTCCAGCAGAAAAGTATAACAATGTAGTATAAAAAGTAATGTCATATTAACATGCTGAGCTATAAAAACGTCAAGTCAAGAACTTCGAATAATTGCCAGTCCTGCTGATAATCTACATTATTGTGGACTATTGGACTATATTGAGTTATGTTGCTGAATTCAAGGACCTACAATCTTTAGACTGGCTTCAAGTATGAAAATGTCCTTTAAAGACTTCTCCAAACACAACTTCTTTAGCTGCAGTGGAACACCCACCTCTGACAAAACAAAACAAAAAGGGGGGGATACAAATAAAGGAGAATTTTGTAGTGAAATATATATGATAGGTAGGATAGTTATACAGCTACTTTCTCTTAGTTTAGTGAGAAGAAATGTTTGTACTAATATTGTTTAGACAAGATATCTTGTCTGCATCTTGTTCTCTGAATAACTAGTATGAAGACAACAATATGCAATGTATTAACTATTGTAACTGTCCTACTAACCTGTTTTGAAACTGTTTCATACCTGTTTTATCTTTTTTACTCATTAAAATGAATAAAAGATTAAAAAATGAAAGCAGGCCGATTTGGACAGTCACAGGCCAGGTTGCCTCTGGTCACTGTCCCGCATGGTACCTCGCACCCTCTGAGATTTTTGCCCAGGCAAGGCACATGCTGTCAGCACAGCCTATGATTGGAGCAGCAGCAGGGTGGATGCGGGGAGATGCCACAGAGGAGGAGATTTGAAGGCAGCTCGGCAGAAAGTAGGATTGCCATAAAAATTGTCTTCTGTAAAATACAAGCAGGACCATGACCTGAGGCGGAAAAGAAGAGGAAGAATTGAAAGCCATGCAAACAGAGCCTGGTGAGAGGCTTCTGTTTCCCTAATGAAAGTTAGTGCTCATGAGAAATCCTGATGAGAGACCCTGGGTTTCTGCACCAGAAAACTCCACCCTCCTTAACTACGCAGCCTCCCAGCCATACAGAGCTCAGACATGTGTAATTTTCTAAACGTACAGAACTGTAGCAACCTATGGCATATTTGACAGCAATTATGAAATGATGTTTCCTATCTTTATTGAAGATTATTATGAGTTAAAAGGAGTTGAATTTTAAGCACATGCACTCCTTTAATCTTCCCATCAATTGTTTCATACACACTCCATTATTAAACAAATTTCAGAGTAACAAAAACTCCCAATTTTTTTTTCAGAACCAGGGATTGAACTCAGTGCCCTTGCACTTGCCAGGGAAGCACTTATTCCACTGAGCCATCTCCCCAGCCCCTACAAAAACTGAAGTATATAAATTGTGTCATTTTTCATAGGCACAGTAATCCATCACTCTGGCTCTGAAGCCAAATAGTCGTGGCTGATCCAGTCCCACCAACTTCCTGGGGTGGACACAAGCGAGCTCCAGGAACATCCTCAATGCCCTACTTCCTGGAAGGGACAAGCAATGGGGCCATGGATTGACAACCAAATGAAGCCATCATGTACCCAAGTCCAACCGAAGGGAAAGATCTGAGATGAAGAGAAAGGAAGGCAGTGAGTGGCTGCCTTGTTCTCATGCCTCTTAATTTCTATGATCTCTTCACCAGGATGCATGCCTGGTCAATTCTCAACACCACTGATGCATTCCTTCTTCTAATTCCCCAGAGCTTAGGCAAGGAAAGGAACGGAGCCACTGTACCATCCTGTCATCCTCAGCTGACAAATTGAGGTGTTCTCCTTACAGGAGGCTCCTCTTAGTCATGCACAGAAGCATGACCACTCACCCCATCAAAAAGTGCACCCCCACTGAAGGCTCAAGTTAGGACGTGGCATTGAAACAGGTTCTTTACACATAAAGTTCCTGCAACTCAGGTAAAGCATCAACAGCGCTTAATGCTGCTTATGTGGCAAGGTAGGTGGGGAACAAAGGGTGGAGACAGCACATGGCTCTATTTGGATGAGCAGTGAGGCATAGAAATAGACTTGATATCTGCCCTGGGTGTGAAATTTGTGTCTCCTTGTGCCCCTGGCCTCCTACACAAACCATGATCTCCCGATGCCGTGTGTGTGTGTGTGTGTGTGTGTGTCCTAAAGATGCAAAAAAAGCCATCTGTGCCTCTGACCTGACACAGAAAACCATGAATCACTCAAAAGTTACGATACCAGGAGTCATTTCCAAAGGAACCTAAATAGAGACCTCAGAGACAGGCAGAGCTCCCCTGGGGCTCCCTCCTCAGCTCATCCAAAATCTGCCTGGACGGAGGCCACTGAAGGTGACACCAGCCTTGCTGAGGAGTAAGGGCTGTGAGCCAGGCTGCTCACCTGCACATGCATGTGCTGGCCAGCCCTGGAGCTCACCAGGTATAAGTAGCTCCACGGCTTTGCTTCCCCACAGGCTCCGGAGGCAGAGTAGGGATCACTGCCGTCGGAAAGCTGGTAGCTCAGAGCGAATCAAGAAGCATGAAGCTGTGCCTGCCCCTCTTCCTTGCTGTTCTGGCTCTGTGCTGCTCTGAGGGTGAGTATCACTGCTGAGCTTTCCAGCACCAGCCTGGTAAGTGCCCAGCTCTGAACACAGGAAACAGCTGGTGCAAGAGGGTGAGGTCCAAAGCAGAGGAGAGCCCACACTTCGCCAGTGCTGTGAGTCAGTTCCCTGAGACATCGGGGCTCATTCCATGACCTGCTCAACACCTGCAATGTCTTATGGAGAATATCGTGGGGAAATTTTAGTGCTTGACCTGGTCGCTCCCTGTTTCCCTGCCATGTCATTTATGAATGCACCAGAAGGTAGTCAGAGGCCCAGGTGTGACTCGGCTCTGCCACTCTTCAGCATGGTGGTTTTGGCGTAAGTGCGCAGCCCTTGAACTGTCTTTCTCAGAGCTATGCATATAACTGCCATCCTGGGAGTGAAAAAATGTGTCAAAGACCACAGCTCTCGACATAAAGGTGATTTCCGTGCCTGTCAGATAATCTCCCCCCGACTCTTGAGGCACTACTGGTGCCACCACTTCTGAACATTAAATTCAAACTCCCAAAGTGCTAAGTGCGGAAGAAAATACGGGGAGCCCCACACCAAGAAAGGGCACCACTGTCTCTGAGTCTCTGCACAGTGAGCCTGCACATGAGATCAAGCGCCAGGTGCCACCCTGAGTACTGACAAGAGCAGCACGCTGCTTCTCCGGTGTCTGCCAGTCTGTGTGTGGATCCAGTTTCCCCACAGTGCTGCGGGTCCTGGCTCCCAGGAGGAGCTCTGTCTGCTGCCCTCCTTCAGCTGTCTTCCTGCCTGTGCCGCACACAAGCCTCCTCAGTCTGTCCTCTTGCTCGCTAAATGTGCTGTGCTGTCTCTGCGCCGCCTCTGACCCTAGCCCCTGCAGAGCCTCCTGTGGTGTGATGCCAGCTCTGGGATCACACGGGACGCTAGCAGGGCAGCGCTTCTGTACACTGTCCTTGGAGAAGCCATTGCCCCTTGTGAAGTACAAACAAGAAAATTTTCTTACCCGTACACAAGATGGTAAGTGTGGTCAAGAATGAATCCTTGACCCTGCTTGAAAGGGGATCTGAAATTCACAGAACAATAGAGGTCATCACAACTTTTTGTGTCACTTTGTGATGCTAAAGCCAATTGCTTTTCTTGAAAGATCTGCTTTTAGCCATAACCTTATCTAATGGCATGCAATAAATAACCTAGCCTGATCCCAACCTGTCACCTCTACTTCATAAGAGTGTCATCTGCACTTCCTCAGGTTTACGCTCACAACTGCAATCATGGCAAGATTGTTACTAGGCACACATGGAGGCACACACCTGCAATTCCAGCACTTGGGCAGGAAGACAGGAGGATCACTGCGAGTTCCAATCCACCTGCAGTTGCATGGTTACATGGTGCACAAGGTGGCAGCCTTGGCTACACAGAGACCGTGTGTCAAAAATGGAATAGATTAGGACTTCCGCCTGTGCTTCCGAATCGAGGCCACACTGCCCAGCCCCGGGGATGTGCAAACACCTGGCGGAAAGGCGAAGCGATTGAATCTCGACCAGGCTTTTCTGCAAACCAGAGAAAGTTTGCAGAGCATGCGTGCACCTTTCACAGACCCCAATATGAAATCACTGATCTAAAGCCCCACTTTTTATGCTGGCTCTGTGTTTCCAGTGGGAGTCTTGAGAAAGTTGCAATCCACAGCGCCTCGCAGCTTCGTGAGGACAATTGTGGATGAGTGTAACGTGAAACTGCCCTATGCAGTCTTAAGTTTAGGAAGCCATGGGGGTACTTTTCAGCCAGTAAAATAATTTTGTTTGTTTGCCGTTCTTCTAGCCAATGGGACTGTATGTCTGGATCTAGTATCTGAGCTTACACGGTTCCTGACCATCAATAAGAAATTATACGCAATGAGTCTGGTGAAATACAATGCACCTGTTGAAGCTGTAGCTGCAAAGCTGCGAGTGAAGAGCTGCATAGATGAGATGGATGCAGCGTCCAAGCTCTTGATAATGAAAACACTGGTAATTTCTTTCTCTGTACATGTCAGGTTTCTGCCCAGACACCGCCAGCAGTAAGGTTCACCTGCTTTTGCACAGAGGTGCAGATATGGTGGCTCCCTGCCTTGCTGGTCTGATCTTCACAGGAAGATCCATGGCCAGAAGGAGCATGCAGACAGCACAGCTGCTGACTGACACAGACCCACACAGCACCCTGGGCAGGACCGCTCTTCTCAGGGCTCCTCCCTGCATGAGAGTGTTCCTGTGGGGACCTCAGCATGTTCATCCCGGTCCAGGCAGGGCTGCTCCGTGTTCAAGCCTCCTTCCACCATTTCTGAGCATTTCATGAATGGAAGCTGGAATGCCTGGGGCTGTTGAGAGATGCAGTAGCCTGCTGACAGGAAGGAAGGAGCTGGAGCCAGGGTGTCTCAGAGCATACATCCACTGGGTGTGTTTCTGCAGACTGCTAGGGCACCTGGGGACATCCTGACCACACTGCTGTCCACAGACCAGATCAGACCTGCCATGAGTCTCAGGCTTCCCTCAGGGCACAGAGGTCACCACAGTCCTGGGGAACTAAGGAAAGTATTCCAGAGCTGCTCTGCTCTCTGCTTCCCTGAGACTTGAGCCACACTCTTGGGCCTGCTCAGTGTGGACCCGCCTGGCTTAAACAAGGCTCATGCACAAGTGCTTGGAGTATGCTACAGGGCCAGATCACTTCCTAAGTGCCCCTAACATTTTCTATATTTTGGTGTTTAGCTGTTATAAGGACCTTAGCTGCCAAATTTAATGAACCTTTTCATTGTGTTAATCTGAATCTCAATGACTCACTGTACTTTTCTCTTCTTTGCTTTTTTTTTCAACATCAGGAAAAAATTTTACTTGAATGTTGGTTCAGAGATTTGGGAAATATTTTCCTCTGATGTCTTCAGATGTTCCTGAACTCCCTTCTTTCACTGAAAATTGTCAAGGTTTCAACCTCTTGCTTCAATAAATTTCTTGCCATGCACATCACTTGTGTTGTTATTGTCCTACAAAGAATGTCTTGCGCTGAGGAGTTTTAATGATAAAGTGTCCTTTGGGGATTGGGAAGAATCAATTCACGTGAGATATCTTGATAAAAAAAAGAATCTTGAGGATCCATCCATGTCACAGCAGGAGACCCTGAATAAGGGAGCACCCTGAACTCCCATCAGATTCCCCACTCCCACAAATGTGACTGCTGAGTGAGGGGCAAGGCTCACAGACATGGCCTCTCCAGGGTCACTGGGCTCATTGGAGCTCTTACCTGCAGCTGTACAAATACTTCCAGTAGGCTCCATTTCTCCAATAGCTTCCATAGTCAAACCACATTAAAACCCATGATTGGGTCACATGCTGAAACCCAAACTCTGATGATGTCACAAGATCCATCACTATAGATCTGCAGAGACTCTTCCTGTTTGTGGGATAAAACCCAGTTTCTCAAGACAGAAATGAGAATGATTACATTTGTGTCACAATCAAATCTGCAGAGTGTTTCAAAGTTAGTGTTTATCCTTTATTTTCTCTGTGCTTTTAATGTTTCTCTACAAGACAACAATGATTTCTTATGGTTCAAAATTGAAGAAGGAAAAAGGGGATAGGAAATCTTGTAACAGATGGATGTTGTCTCCTGGTTGGTCCAGATCCAGAGACCCTGACAGGTGCTTGGTCTCACGGGGGACATTCCAGGAGGACCTCAGAGTGCACAGTCCTGAGGTGGTGCATGGATTCCAGGGTTTACAAATAGGTGAGAAGGAAAGAGAGCTGTAGAGAAAGTCAAAATATACCCATTATCAAAGGATTTGGGCAGAACATGGAAAGTACTACAACAAATATCATGTTTCTATAATTATACAAAACAGAAATTAAAAGTACAAGTAAAAAAAGAATTATAGAAGGTGATATCACTATTTTATAGAAGTACAATTGGAGATTGAGTCTAGGGAGGAAATAACATACCAAGGGAGATCAGAGCAAATTTCCACAATTAATCCATGTGATTTGAATATGCATAAAAAACCAGCTACAACATTTAAGTCAAATGTGGAAAACTTTGGACAAAGGAGAATCTTCCTTGTAAGAAGTAAAATGAGAACATCTTCAGCACTTGAAGGCAAAGGGCTGCCCCCCTGCATCTACTGAAGAATTGTAAACCCTAACTCTGGACTAACATAATCTACATAGAGCTCATTGTCAAGTAAGTCTAATTATATCATAAAGATAATTTCTTTTGAAAAGTATTTTCTCAGAAAAATATTTAAGTGTTCTAACAAGGTAATTTAAAAATATCAATATTTAGTATACTGAGCCTCGTAATCTAAATAATGACTAAAATATTACTCAGATTACAAGCCTCAGACCAAAAGTCGTTCACCAATAAAGAAGGAATCAACATATAACAGTGCTAGATTGGGCCCAGAAGTTCTGGTGTATGCCTGCAATGACAGAACTCGGAAGGCCGCAGCACAAGGATGGCCATGAGTTTAAGGCCAGCCTGGTCTTCAGTATGAGTTCAAGGATAGGTAGAAATACATGGATGGCTCTAATTCAAAGCAAAGAGTATATCTCAAATTTTTCCTCACAATGATTGAAGAGAATCTAGTAGGATGCATCAAAATTGTTTAAAACAATGAAGTAGGCAATGTGGGGGGTCACTTGAACTTCTCCCTTTTCCCAGATCCTTAGTGTTTATGGCTCAATGCCTGGACTGGTCAACTGCGAGCTGGCCTAGAGGTGGATGCCATGTTATTATACCTAGCTAAGGTGCTCCTGGTGGGTCAGGATCAACTGAATTCTTGTAACCAATGATGCAGTGAGCTACACTTCCATGCACTTGTACCTCAAAGGCACTGGGGGTCCACTGATCTTTTATCTGTCCACACTTGGGTAACACCCTAGGGCCAGTCCTGCTCCCATTGTCTTACAAGAAGAAAAATAAGAAAACCAAAGTGCCATGTATTGTCACACAATTCACTCTGCTTTAATAGCTTTCAGGATATATGGTCCCCACATATCAAAGTTCTATGAAGCTTGAGTTAGGAAAAGGTTACTACTGGCCAAGCCACAATATTAACATGCTAGGACTCTGACCTGGAGAGTTATAAAATTCATGGGGCTTTGTTCTTCTTTTCTTTTCTTTTCTTTTCTTTCTTTCTTTCTTTCTTTCTTTCTTTCTTTCTTTCTTTCTTTCTTGATATTCTTGCTTTTCTTTTTAATTTTATTAATTTTATTGAGAAACAAACATTGGACAGTATCAAAACCGATTAATAGGACAGTTTCAATAATTAATACATTGCATATTATTGTCTTCATCTAGTTTTTATTTTTATTTTTGGGGGGATTGAACTCAGGCCCTTGTGCTTGCCAAGCAAGCATTTATCCTACTGAGCCATCTCCCCAGCCCCTTATTGTTGTCTTCGTAATGGTTATTCATAGTTCAAGAAGCAGACAGTATATCTTCTCCAAACACTATTAGTACAAATCTTTCTTCTCATTGAATTAAGAGAAAGTAGCTGTATATCTATCCTAACTAATTTATTTATAGAGATACAAAATGGTCCTTCATTTGTATCACTTTTTTGTTTAGTTTTGTCAGAGACGGGTATACAATGCTGTATATGGTTAGATTTCTAAATTTCTGTTTAACAGTATGTAATTACTTATTATTCTTTAGGTAGTGAGTGGGTTGGCCCTGGAATTTTGGTGATACCATCTTATGCAGAAAGAATGGCCATCGTTAAGAGGTCAGCCAACAGCAAGTGCTGGGAAGATGTGGAGGGAAACCCCGCCGTTGGTGGGAGTTCAGACTGGTACAGCCATTGTGGAAGTCAGGGTGACGATCCTCAGAGTGCTGGAGCTGGACACTGCACTCGAGCCAGCTATTCCCCTTCTAGGTTTTTCCCGGAACAGCTGGAATCACCCTTCCACAGCGATGTACGCGCACCACATCAAGAGCAGCACAGGTCGTCAAAGCTAAATCTTAAAAACAACCCAAATGTCCATCAGCTGAGGAATGGACAGAAAGTGTGCCACCTTTACAGCGAAATGTGATTCATTAATAAAAAGGATTCATTCAAGGCTTTGGTAAATAAATGGAGGCAACTAGAGACTGTATTCCTAAGTGAAAGTAATCGGAGCCTCATATGCAAACGCCGCATTATCCCCCCACCTGGAAGAGTAACTAAAATCTGAAAGGCACAATAGGTACAGTGAAAGGAAAAGAATTTGTTGAATGGGAAGGAAAAGTGGAGATAGGAAAAACCCAAAACAAAGAAGGGAAAAGATCTATTTAGGGATCTATTTAGGGATCTATTTGGGCATCTATTAGGGATCTATTTAGGGATCTATTTAGGGATCTGTTTGGGGGATCTATTTGGGGATCTATTAGGGATCTATTTGGGGACCTATTTAGGGATCTATTTAGGGATCTATTTGTACAATTGTGCTGCTGATTTCTGCTGGTCTTTTGACCAGCAGAATTTTAAAGTTTAAGATTCTTTTCTTTTTATTCGTATTAGATTGCCTTTTCGTTGTCTTATAATTTTGGGGGGTTTTTTGTCATTTTTTTTTCTTTTTAAAAATCAAGCATGCTTATATCTCTTAAGTACAAATTTACACAGACCAGGAATTCTGATACAAGATTTATGGGAAGTAGGAGCAAGTGGACTGACTGTTTAGCAGACTGAGACAGCCCCAAATTAAAGGGTTGTTGAAGGATTTTTAAGGGAGGGTGTTTGAAGGCTGGAACAGCCAAGAGAGAGCTAACCTTAGCAGGTGACCTGATCTGTGAGGGACTTTTGATATTTAAAATAGGAGAGTTTCTGCAGTTTTGTCCTAGTTTGGGTCACAGGTACAAAGTTGGGTGGAATTGTTTGGGTGGTTTGGCTCTGGCTCAGGGCCAGAAGAAAGTGACCCTTAGAATGAGGGTGAGAGTCCTGACATCATTTTGGACTCTGTTTATTAGTGGAAAAGGGTGACAAAGTCATCTGACTACTTTTAGCTTGCTGGAGGTGGTGAGAGATCAGTGTCCAGGCATCAGGAGAAATCAGAGGAAGGTGTAGAATAGGCTTCTCTCAGGTATCATTGGGGTAGAGCCTGGTAAGAGTATTCTGAGAGAAGCATTTGGTTAAACTTTTGGGTTATTAATCTGGAGACAGTACTGAGGATGAGAGAAATTAAGCAGGGGGCTACATGAGCATAATAGCAAGCCTGCGAGGAGCCCTAGGAGGGGAGAGAGCCAAGGGAAGATGGAGTTCCACATACCTTATCCATCTCATCCCAGAGAGTCTTCTAGGAAGGTTCCAAGTCCTATAGCTCCCAGGGCTGCCCCTAGGAGAGCCATGTGGCCACATGGATGGCCCTTTTAATCCAGTGGGGTATGGGTATGTTCTTAAGGAAGAGGCATCTTGAAATTCTGATGAAATTAAAGATCACTGTTACTGGAATGCACTGAAGGCAAGGAAAGATCGAGGTGCCACACAGAAACACCTGTGTGCCCATCTTGTGTTGCTTGTCTGCAGGTGTGTTGAATAAAGTGAATTTGGCATAAAGGAGGCCAGTGAGTTTTCTCTGGTAGTATGTAGGGTTGTAGGAAGAGGGGAGTTGTAAAAGAGAGATATCAGTGACTAAAGACTTTTGAGAAGGGGGCGGGTGTGTGTGTTGTTGGGTACGGTCAGGATGGTCATGAAATCAAGCCTTAGAATGGACATTCACAGCCAACACTTGGTTGGGTTGGTGGTCTGAGTTAGGAGAGTTCTTGGGGGCGAGGAGGGTTGGCAGGATGACAGTTTGCATTCCTGTGGAAGCTAGTGCCAGCCGTCTCAGGTAGAACAAGAAGACTGAGGAGGCAGTGAGTGGTGGGCTTGAGTCTCCTCTGATGCTTGGGGCGATTGGGTATTGGTAATGCAGGGAGGGCTGTAGGATCTCCGAGGCACATTCGTATAAGAATAGCAGGTGTGGCGCTAATGGGACTGGAAGTGTCTCAGAGTATGTGGTCGACAAGAGAAGAGGAAGGGAGGCGCTGACTGTGCACTGAGGTTACGTTTATAGGATGAGAACTGTAGGGAGAGAGATGAGACACGGAGCTTTTGGGTGAGGTCTCTCCCCATGAGAGGTATGGAGTAAGTTGGGTTTACAAGGAAATTATGACTGAAGAACAGTGTCTGGAGTCGGCAGGGAACGGGCCTGCCTGAGGTGTCATGTAGGCTGGCCCTCAGTACCCACTAAGGAGGCTGTAGATCTGATCAGGAAGAACACTGTATGTGGTATCCATGTCAGCAAGAAAAGGTTTTTACCTGAGATGTCCAGTGAGACTCGGGACTCTGACAAAGATACCTCGATATGGACCATGGGCCCCAAGATTTGTTGTTTCTCTTCAGTGGCAAGACAAAGCAGGTCAAGTATCGATGGATCTGGCTCTAGTGAGTTTTCTTGTGAGGGCAAGGAATTGAATGACTGATCCACTCTCTTGTGCACAGGGCAGGTGCATTTCCAGTGACTTTCAAGCTTGTAGATGGAATCAGGTCCCAGTGGTGGTTGTAGGTTATGCTGCACTTGAAACCATCCAGGAAGGAATCAGGTGGCAGCATTGTTTAGGAACTTGTTAAGATCCTACTTGGTGGGAGTCCCAAGTGTCACAGCCCAAAGTTGGCATTATACTTGTGTATAATGACTTTTGGTCTCTACTATTGAAAACATGAAAGTCAGGTTCAGTAAGTTTTCCTATGGGGTTTGAGGGCCTAGATCTGAGTGAATATCAGGAGCATATCAGGATACAAAACAGGAATTAAGGGCCAAAGAGATAGCCCAGTAAAATAAGCCTGGCAAGTTCAAGATCCTGAGTTCAATTCTCGGTACTGAAAAAAAAAAAAAAAAAGAATTAATAACTTGTTTTGTTCAGGAGAATCTGGGTCTATATTAGTATATACAGTTTGGAGCAATATACTTGATTATTAGAATTTTATCTGAGTATCAATAACTTTAAAATATAAAGTGTGAACAGAGAACTGTTATTTCTTATCAACCATGGACATTTTAGCAGTTAAATTTCTGTCAAATGTTAACAGACAGTAATTAAACTTTTATAGAGAACATTTGACATCAACAGTCAGACAGAGTAGTGTCACATAACAGTCCTAACAGATGGCAAAAATCCTCATTTTGTTTAGGTGCCTATAAGTGTAATGGCACATACACAGGATATATCATATAAATGTTTGTTACGAAATTATCGTTTGACTGTGACCTCAGATTGGCTTGACATGAACCGCTTATTGTAAATATCTGGTGCAGTAAATAAACAAATATCAAGTGCATAACAGAATGGTATGAATATATTTAATGTATCAAGAGCAACTTTTATGAGAAAACCTGTGGAGGACCCACTCAGCAGCTCTCCTTGAAAGAAGAGCGACTGTCTCCATTTTGACTGAGCCTGATCCTATTTCCTCGTATTGTTATGTACAGAGCTGGCTAGGACTTCTGTTTATCCTTCAATTGGCCTTAAGCAATGTGTATTGGTCTAGCTGAGGTGATAGTGATGGTCTTTGAAGGTGGCATGTGTGTTTCCCTGGTAAGCCTGCTGCTCCTTAACGTGAGCCTGGTGGAGACAGGACGGTAGAGCTAATGCTCCGCGCTGCCAGCTGGGATCGAGCCTTGAGACAGAGGCTATGACTTCCTGGGGCTTGAAAGACTACATCAAAGCTGAAGCACCAGACTTTCCAAAACATTAAACACTATATAATGCGGATCACTTTCTGCATATCCTCTCTGCATATGGCAGAGGTAAATTTAGGCCACCCACCTAGCTCAGCTCATAGTAGTCGCCTAATTCCCATGATTCTCAGCCAATCCTCCTCAAGCCACTCCCCCACTGAATAAAAACTGGGTGAGGCCCTGGGTAGCTCTCTTGGTTCCGGGAAGCCATCTTCATGGCTGGACCTAGAGCCCCTTGACTCCCTGATGATTAAAGATATAATTTAGTCTTCAATTTTCGCCGTGGGTTACATGGAAAGTGGTAGATTAGAATCAACTTGACAGGATTCCAATAACGTAACCTTAGAATTACAAATATTGATTTTTGGACTGAGACGAGGACCTGAAAGAGTCATCTACAAAAACCTTATTTTAATTTTGGAAAAAAAACTTTGTCTTTTAACCAAAGACCAAATTATCGGGAGTGTCTTCTAAGGAGATTATTGAGGGCTCTCTACAGATGAACAAAAGCCAGCCATCCCTCTATCAACCAGTCAAGAGTCTTGTCCAACTGTCTTTCTCAATTTTAATGATTTTTGTTTAATTATAAACTAATTTTTATATCATTTAGAGCATCTATTAACTCAGGAGAAACCATGCTCTAAGTCTATATTTTAAAGCTCAAATAAAAAGAGAAACAGCTGTTGACATAACAACTATCAACACACACATGGGATACACATGAACATCTTCACAAAATCAGAATGCACACAAATATATAACTGGCCAGGTTAAATTATGATGACTGGTGTGTGGGGTCCTGCTGCACCCTTGCCAGATTCTACTCCAGCCAGA